>JAVYIG010003849.1:0-180267 GCA_035222895.1 Strongylocentrotus droebachiensis
GCTTCAGTCATCTGCCTTAGTTGGATTTGAACCCACAATCTTTGGTTCGACAGGCAGATGCTTTACCGACTGAGCCAACTCGCCTCCTCAAAACAATAGTGCTGTTGCTGCCCTCAGTACTCGGATTTAAAGTCTCTAAAAAATACAAAAGAATTAAAGAAGATCACCCCTGAGGCCTGAGAATATCTAAACTTTTCTTTCTATATGTAGAAAATCCCCAAAGAACTCCAGTGGATAAAAATCTATTGACACTGTCAATCACATTTAATATGCTTCTATAGATCTATCGCAGATAATCGTAACCATAATACACACTACAACTACAATTTCTACATGTAGGTGAATTTAATTCTTAAAACCTGCCTAGTTTTTTCATGGTTTAGTTGAATTAGCGACAAAATATTTGTTCAACTAATGGGAGTGAGAATTGATATTACCTGGAAATTATTGATTGGCCTTCAAATGTTTGATTGGTGGTTTGTGGTAAGTCACTTATACATGAATGTGGAGTTTCAAAGTGCTATCCTATGTTTGTTATTCTTAAATTCTAGGAACTGTAGTACGTCAGTCATGTGGGCTGGTGCCTGGTGGTTTGACCTTAGTGACCTTAACTCTGGCTTTTTTTCCTTAAAGTCAAAGATATAGGATGTATACAGGTTTAGCTTGTGCTTCGATGTTAAGGTACATGTACATGTAGGTTTATTGTTTGGAGTGTTGTTAAATTGTTAGAAAAGTTAGAAATGTTATTAGTGTTAGAAAGTGCAAATTTGATGGAGCAGTCACTAAGGCATGTGTCATACAATCAATGAAACAATTTTTTTAAAATCAATCAAGTTTGTCATTCTGAGAGATGTATCCTCTTGTATACATCTTTAATACATGGTAATACATGAAGCTAATACTGTAACTTGAACAGGTATATTTACACTACACACCCTCAAGAAAGATTACCGAGAGTCCTTTTCAGGACTTCTCAATCCTCTCTCTCACACGGTACATCCGCAAGCCTACTGTATATCTACATCACCATGCAAGCCGTTACTTACAAGCAGTATATTTACACTGTTGCCTATATACTTGGAAAGATTTTTGTTTAATCTTTTTATTAAATGGTTGTGACAATATGATTTATTCTTGATGGATGGATAAAGTTATATTATTTTCCCAGGACTTCCAGATCAATCTCTATATGACTCTTTCAATTGATCAATAAAGTTCTGAGTTCTATAATTAAAGAAGGATTAAAAAAAGATGACATCAGGAAAGATAGAAAAGAAATTGATAGACTAATAAAATAAAGAATAAGGTAAGGAAAATAGAAAAGAAGATAATGGAAAGATAAAGATAAGGACAAATTAATAGAAGAGGAGGTGAAAGTGAAGGTGAAAGAAAAGAAGAAAGATGGATAAAAACAAAGAATAGCCTAAGGAGAAAAGCAATAAATAAAATAACAAATAGATAATAATGGATAACATGTGTAGGCATATAATGTAAGAGGAAAAAAAGAATCAAACCATGAAATATTTGTTTAAAGTAGAGTTGAAAGCAAAAGAAGAAAACAACGAATAAGATAAGAAAAGTTTGGGATTTTTAGAAGAAAAGGGGAGGAAAAAACAAAAAAAAGAAAAGATGGTAATAGAACATAAAACAAGTAAAATGAAAAGTAATTTTGTTAGGGAAAAAAAACAAAGTATCTTGCAGGTCAGAGGCAAAAAGCGAACTGAATCACTGTAACCCTCGGGTCTCTCCTCCCGGTGTGACTGATTGGGGGTGTGCAGGTGGATCACTACACCGGGGTGTCCCCCTGTTCTTCTACGAAGAGTGCAGTGGGTTCTTAACGTGCAAAGGTGGTGACTCTCCTCCATACAGGACCTCCATTTAATATCCTATCCAAGGGACGGAGTGTTTTCCACTTAACATAGTCTGCATCTATGAAACAGGAGGGGCAAGTTGACACACATCGACAGGCCTGAGCCAACTAGCCTCCTCAAAATAATCTTGGTGTTGCTGCCCTCATATTTATAATCTCTGAACAAATATTAATGAATGAAGACCACTCCTGTGAATTTCTCAATTTTTCTTTTTATCTGTTGAAATTCCCCCCAAAACCCCCGTGGACAAAAATCTATTGACACTGTAAATCGCATTTACTTCTATCCATTGCAGAGAATTGTAACCATTTTCTACATGTACATGTAGGTGTATCTAATTCTTAAAAACTGCCTACTTTTTCATGGTTTAGTTGGATTAGCGACAAAATATTTATTTAAGGTATTGTACTTGTAGCAAATCAATATAATGTTTTTTTCAACAAATGGGAGTAAGAGTTGATCTTACTTGGAAATCATTGATTGCTTTTCTTTCAAATCTTTGATTGGTGGTAAGTCACTTTACATGAATGTGGAGTTTCAAAGCGCAACCCCATGTTTGTTTTTCTTAAATTCTAGGAACTGTAGTATGTATGTGAGTCATGTGGGCTGGTGCCTGGTAGTGTGACGTAATTGACCTTTATTCTGGGCTTTTTTTCATGCAATCAAATAAAACATTGTTTTGTTTCATCTATCAACTTTGTCAATATGTGAGATGTATCCTCTCATATACATATTTGATACAAGGCAATACGTAAAGCTAATTTCTACTTAAACGGTATATTTACACTGTTGCCTTTAAAGTTGGAATAAATTTGTCTTACCTCTTTTCATTTACAAATGGGTGTGACAATAGGATTTATTCTTGATGGATAGATATAGTTATATTATTTAATTTATTTTCCCAGAACTTATTGATCAATCTCTATATGACTATTTCAATTGATCAATAAAGTTCTGAGAAGGTACAACCTTTATTTCATTTATCAAGAATAAATCATATTGTTGTAATCAATTCATGAAAAGAGATTATGACAAGTACATTATGTACTTGTGGTGCCTCTAAATACAAGCACCAGATAAATTTGGGGAAAACAAGGTGGTTAAATAAGGCATTCATGTGTCTTGTACATAATCATATTGGAAAGTTTCAATTGAAATTAAAAAAATAGGAAAAAAATAATTTTCTTTTCTTTTCCAATTAATATTTTGCAAAAGCAGTTTAGGAAACATGGATTTACATCTATGTACTATTACAACTTTTTTGTTCTTCTTGTACTACTACTGGGTTGCAGGGAATTAAAAGGAAGTTTTCAATTAAAATGATTTTCACATTGCCTACTAAAAAAAAGTGTTTGGATATTACCTTTAATGTTTACTTGACTGATATGTAAACATACATGTACATGTACATGTGCAAACTACACCATTCATCATTGCTTTGAAATCCATTTCGATGCAAAGGCTGGAAATCTCGATTTCTTATCAACTGCTTCTCAGAAGCTCTTTCACCTTGTAAGCCGCTATTGATAGTATTAAGTCCATTACGTAGTCAATGCTTACCGGTATTTCTAAATCAATAAGTGATATGAAGTTAACAATAAGTATGGAGCAATTGCGGTGTTTGCTCTGCTTGAGTTGACAAGAAAGAAATTTGGAACACCATTGAAGTGCTGATCATGATGAGAGGGAGGGGCCTGCATATGGAGCCTCGAGGGGATTAACTCTTAAGATTGAGCAGGCCAGAGAATAGGTAGTGGTAAGTCAATTTCAGGTCACATGACAAATCTCATCCAATGACATGCCTCATTGGTTATGCTTACATCGATAGATGAGAGGTAGAAAGGCCCAAGTTCATCAAACATCTTTTGGTTTATTAACACAAACACACCAAACAGAAATGCATTTGTTTTTTCTTTTGTGCATGGTTTCATTTGGAAAGATAATACAGAGTAGATTTTGATCCCTCTTTCATTCATTAGGAAGAATGGTCTGCCAGCAACAAAACGCTGGGCCTTAATTATTCTTAAGGCCATTATACTGGACTTGGGCCCTTCTTCCTCTCATTCATTCATATTGCCCCCTTCACTTGTCTCCTGGAGTTGTGGCTTTGGGATAATTATAGGCTCAGTGTTGTCCTAATCTCTTAGATGAACCTAGAGTCTCTATCAGTATCAGTGGGGTAATATGTTACTGGCTGATCTGCACTCCCTGGCAACTTTCTACCATTTTTTGCAAATCACTTGTTGGAATACAAATATTGGAATACAATTATTATTATATAATAATAATAATAATAATATTTTAGAGTCCACTCCAAATTTTCATTGAAGGGATCTAATCAACTTTGTTCTTGTGGATTTTTAATTCTGGATTATTTTGTTGGTGACTGTTTATCTTCCAAGACTGTGTGATTACTAATGGTTAATTTCATATATGGAGGTATGGAAGTTGCCATTGTGATACGGATATCAATTTCTTTGGTCATCTCACTGTCAAAATCACATTTTGCAGACCATACAACAACAAAACAGTGTTACAACTTTTGATCTCTCTTCGCAATATGGTTATGTGATGCTGAAATGAAATATATTGTTTGGACTTTCTGCAATATATAATGAGGACATTGTCAGAGGTATGGTAGGTGAAGCACCAGGAATAAAAGTAACAAGTCTGCTCAGCAGCCTCAAATCTCTAGATACAGAGATAGTTTTGCAAAATGTGGGAGACATTAAAGGTTTGCTCTTTGAGGTAAGTTAAGTTCAGACCTTATAAATGTCTGTTGAAAAAAAAAAAATCTATATAATCTGCCATTACCATGTGCCGGGATTCTATTTAACATGCTCCAGGCAACAATTAGTGAGTGATCAGTATCGTTCACAAATGGAACTCCTAAATTCTACCATTGACCAAGCTCTATTCATACATTTAATTACCCTAACCCTAACAAAACCCAGATGCGATCCCAACCCTAACCCTTTATCAAATGGTGAAGTACAGATGAAGTAATTGTGGCTGTTACAAATGCCCAGTCACTTACACAATTGTCTCAATCAATTTATTCCTGATGCTTTCTAGTTTCTACCAACAAAGTTTTTTTTCTCCTCAAATTTGTTCAATAGCTGAGGGACTTGCTGTCTAAGGCTCTTCCAGATGACTTGTTAGAAGATGATGTTCAATCAATCCCAAGTTCAAGAGAATCTTCATCGCTCTCAAGCTGTTCACCAGAATTATCTCCTAGACAGAGGTATGTATGCTTCCTTTTCTTGATATCACTTTGTCTGATTTTCACTTCTATTGTGTTTTTTGATGTTATCTGTTTTTTCATACACTTTTTGAATTTCATTTTAAACCTGGATTTTCATTGTAAAATGCATCTATCACCCCTTCCATCCCCTTGTCCCTTTTTCTTTCCTTCCCTTTTCCTTCTTCCACTTTCCTATTATCTGTCTCTCCTTGTCTCACTCTCTGGCTCTTCCTATGTCCCATTTTTTCTACTATACTAAGAAAAAGAAAAGGAGAAATACACATCTTTCATACACATTCCCATTCATCTTTTTCTTTCATTTTCCCTATTTTTATGATCTCTTTCCATTTTTTCCCCTCATTCTTCTGAACTCAATATTATATGCGGTTTAAAAAGTAATAAAAAATAATACAAATTATTATTTTAAAAAATATGTGTTATGTGACACATCCTCTGTAGACAGGTATGCTGAGTATGTTGTACCTCTTCATGCAGATTATATGTTATTTCATTAATAAGTCCAAGTTCTTGAATGTACCATACACGTACACATTGTGACTTTAATCTATTATTTTTGTTGTCATTGTTGCAGTCCTACCACTGAAGACCAGCATCACTGGCTGTATAAACCTGATGCATACCACCAGGCCTCCACCCCTCATATTTGGGGTGGAGCTCCTCCTCTTAAGACTCCTGCAGGGGTAAGTCATCATTTATACCATTTCCATCTTCATCATTTTAGGAGATTTAATCATATTGAAAACAAATTTTCTTCCCTGTATTCATATTTGCTGCAATGACTCTTCATGGATGTGAATATCTGTTGAGAGATTCAATACACTTTACTTTTGATTTCCATCTTTTTATGCTATTGAATGAAACATAGTGAGAAATGACTATGTTTTTGGTAAATCATTATTTTAAAAAAACATGAAAAAATTGAAGGCTGGAAAAAAAAAAATCCAGATTGTCCTCGTAGATTTTACCAGGCTTGATTATCAATCTCTGTCATAGTGTTTCTTGTATGTCTATCATGTGAATAAATACAATTCACCTTGTAATTTCATATTTTACTTTAGGAAGAAAAAGTGACAATGATGTTGTTGATGATATAGAAAGTATTCCATTTTAGGTTAACCTATAGAACTGCTGATTAGAAGGAGGGAGGGGGGGGGGTGGATGGGTGCTATTGTAAAGATAACCATTGTATCGTGAGGCAAGACTTCATTGTTCATTTGACATTGTTAGTATTGAACTTGTCTTTACAATACCGGTAGACAGATACACAATGCCCAAGTTGTTCTCACTTATGGCTTATAATGGTAACAGGAGTACATGCATTTAAGCTATAAAGTTGAAAAGGAGGATAATCTCCCAGTAAAGCTATTTCTCTGAGGTGGAAGAGAGATCTAAGTTAACAATTGCCTCATCAGCAGATAGTATTGCAGGTTTCATGATTGACAGCCAATTATGCATGGGTTTTCAGAGGAATGTACAAGAGCATACAATGTACACAAATGTTGTCTCAAGTTGGAACATAACAAACCTCTCCTAATTGTCAGTCTTCATTAAGTATTTAGTTAGTCTAGTGTAAGAGCATCATGGATGTCCATCAATGGTATTAGCTATCATGAAAGATATACAAATGTTCAACATCATTGCAATGACGAACCTTCGTCATTGCCTTGTTTTCGTTCACATTCTCCTTTTCCTCCTTTTCCTTATCGTCCGGAAATCGCATTCGTTTTGCACGTAGTGTTTGTGATTCCTAGTTAGGTGCTTTCCTCATGTCCTTTTCCTTTCAAATTTCATAGGCATAGTCTCTAACATCTCATCAAGGTCACTACATTCTTCGATTTTGGAAATCACTCATGCATGACCGTCCAGGCGCCATTTTGTCTGTTTCTGGTCCATTTTAAGGCCTTTATATCTTCCTTCCTATCTCCACTATCCTAGATCCTACAAACTTCTAACAAATTCCTCTAGATAGTCTGAGAGATGTTCTTTCATCTGCGACGTATGACTTGACCTTCAAAATGCCATCTTCATACTCGAAATTCAAATCTAAAACCGACTCCGTCAAAAATCTCTCAAGTTCTTGAAAAATGGACCCCTAAATAATCTAAAACTGCCATAACTTTCTCATATAAATTCTGTTTTGTATTTAAATCTCACAGTATCTTTATCTCATAATTGCACATAGCCATGCCAAATTTCACGCTCCAATGGTTTTGCACAACATAAATAGCGCCCTCTAAAGTTCTGGGAATTGGCTTTCTCTCTGTGGCCGTATCTCCATAATGGCTTGGCAAACCCGTACCCTTTTTTGGATTTAGATACTTGAAGATATGCCCTTTCCAGCCATATACAAAATTATATACCCTATCACTGACCAAATTTGAGAAAATTGCCCTCCAAATTCGCCATTTTCAAGAAAATTCCGAAATAACTTCAACTTGCTCTAAAATGGCGATCTTTATACCTACATCAATGAAACTTGGCAGACATATGTATCCATATACGTGACAACTGTCTGCCAAGTTTGGTAAATTTTAATAACGTCAGCGCAAAGTTATCGCTAAAAATGATGAATTTGCTATGCATTACGTAATAGCGCCTTTAATGCGTGCAGTACATTGCGTGCAGATGACAATGGTGTCAAACTGACCGCAATGAAGTGCCCTTTCGAATGATACCAAGTATGGTATATGTTTACACAGAAAATCGTGAGTAAATCGCATTTGAACAAGGGTCACTATACGAATTCCGCCCGATTATAACACTTATCGGCGATGACGTCATTTTTTCAGACTACTTTTCGCCCCCTAAACATCCTTTTTTTTCCTTGAAAATTTGCAATGACATTTCGAGATGCAATACGCAGGGCACCTCGTGGCCTGATTTTTGAAATTGGTCAAGGGGGCCATTTAAGACGCCATTTTGTCCTTTGAATCTATTTTACATCACATGTTTCGATAGGATTATCATAGGAAAAAAGATAGTAGTTTACAATAACGACCATGAAATTCTCTTTCCAATGATACCATATACGGCCCATAAAGAGACATAAAGAGAGAGAGAAAAAACAATTTAACTCCGGTCATAATACAGATCCTGTACGTTTTCCGCCCATGCATTACACGCATTGTCTATGGGGCAAATCGGGTTCACGCTTTTGACCCCTAGAACGATCTTGATTGCAATGACGAACATGCAACTAATCCCATTTGTTTTTGCACGCAGTGCTTGCGAGCCCTTTCTAGGTTCTTTCCCCTATCCCAATTTCTTTCAAACATCGTAGGCATAGTCACTACCATCCCATCAAGGTCACTATTGAGGCCTTTCTTTCGCCCTACCTGTCTCCAATATTACAGAAGCTAAAGACTTCGTACAAATTGCTCTGGATAGTCCGAGAGAAGCTCTTTCGTTCGACACGTAGAAAGTACGGCGTCATTGCACGCACATCGTTGTGACACGATTGCATTTCTAGTGTTGAAAATTGTTCTTCTGATTTAATCCACTAGTCATTGACATTAATTTCATAGTAAAACAGTGGTTCTTGCTTTACCGAATCAAATATTTTATAGGAGATAAAACAAACTTCAACTTTTTCTTCAGTAACATGATAATAATCAGGATTGCACTCATTACATGTACAACTTCGAATGTTTACATTATGTTAAAACACACATTGTTAAATCCTATGTTAACATATAGTTAACACTTGACATGGTCATGTTGAAGTTGATATAGTATTTCACGATCAACAGATTTCAAACTCTGATTGATTATATTTGAAGAACAGAGCTATGCATATATTGTCAATATCACTTTCACCCTTTCACTGCTGTAGGCATTTTAAGCCTCGGTCACAAATGCCATTACGAACTGCTACAAACAATTTTCAGACAATGGAAATTCGGGAAGACAATGGAAAAACAGAGATTCGGACGAAATGACGTACAAACCTTTGTGACCGTAGATTACAACTGCCTAGAATTTAATAGTGCATCTAATATTGTTTACAAAGATAGGCTTGATTGCCTTCTTGAAATTCAAAATGGGTCCAAGAATTTAAAGTTAGGTCATGGAACAGTATGCTATTTAGATGAATAATAGAAGGAAAAAACCTTTGAATCCAAAGTTACATAACTAATAATATCCCCTTTTTTTATGTTTGAATACTTGGTGGCACCACAAGGGTTGCAAATAGTCTGTTTGAATTTTATGTCTTATTTAGTGAAAAACATTCCATTATTTCCAATGCTTCCCGGTGTTAAGCACTTAATAGGTCTACATAATTTGTAAAAGCCAATTACTTACTTAAATTTTTTATAACGTAAAAGGAATTTAACTTATTTACTGTGTGGTTGATATGACCTCTAGGTTGCAGGGGGTCATGGAGTTCATCAAGTCGGCCCTGTGACCAACGGCCATGGGGTCCATCAGTTCGGCCCTGCGACCAACGGTCATGCAGATCCCGGCCATAGCAGTGAGAACCACACTCCAGATAACAGCCAAGATTGGCATTTTGAACATCACCACAACAGACTTCAGATTCCTGAACCTCACAACAAGTACAGTCAAGGACTAAGTCCCACCACCGCTGCATGGGACGCTGCAAGGCAACAGACAGCATATGGTGACAAACATCGTAGTGATCTTGATTTGAGCGAACATGAGGATAGCCAACATTATGGAGGAGAGGATGAGCAAGAGAATCATATAAATGGGGTGTATCCACCTGAGGATGGGGGCAACTTGCATCATGGGATGCACGCGCCAAACAGTCATGACTTTGTGGGGAATGGTCATGGAGAAGATGGGGAAGATTCAAACTTTTATCTGCAGGACCATCACTCTTCAGGTGATGAAGAGGAAGAGCCGTTCACAGGGGAACGGCGTTACAGTCAACAGTACGAGCTACCCAAGTCTGCCAAAGCCAAGCCAACAACGAACGGCCAAGCCACGGGATGGCAGGACCTTGATCACTTTCCACCGCGGCTCGAGGATGGGCGTGTCATGCGGCATGCATCTAGCGAGCCGAACGTTGGAATCGTGCACTATCAGAGAAGGAGAGAGCATGATGGTGATGAGGCTGATAGCAGGAGGATAATGTCTGAGCAGATGATGAATGGTGATGATCACTATCAGCATAGTGTGGATCCTTATCAGACAAAGTTCACTCATGCAGGTCAGTATCAATATCTTATAGAGGAAAAAGAGATAGAAACAGTATTATACAATCCCTAGAATGCTAGTTCACAGAAAATGTGCACTTTTTTGTCAAAGTCATGAACAAATTAATATTTTGATATTTATTTTTTTATTTTTTCATAAATTAAAATGTCTGCAACGTAAATCAAATTTAATAGACTAAATTGATTTTATGTAATTAAAAATGAAAGATTAACAAATATATATTGATTGAAGATGTCCATGTCTTGCATTCACATCCTGTACATTAAAATGAATGTTAGATGTAGTATTGGCCTGTGCTTTTAAGAGTTGACAAAATTTAACATTGAATAAAGTATTCTATATTTACCTAACAATATAAATTGGTATGTCACTTTTTTTTTGCCAATTGTTAATTGTAGTGAGAATTTTAACATTAGTTTTGCAGTTCTACCCCTCCAAGAAAAGCTTTCACAATAATTATTTTTGTTGTTGGTCACAATATCTTCATAGGAAGCAGAGGACAAGATATAGCTCAACTAGAGATACTCTACCAGGCGAGGGGGCGTGAGATAAACAATCTGACAGCTCAGCTAGAGGCCTTGCATGAGGAAAGCGCCAGGGAGAAACGCATCCTTAATCATCAACTTGCTATGGCACAAGGTGAATAATCTTTCATCATTAAGCCTTGTTCATACACAAAGTGGTAGAATACCTTAAAAAAGTACTGTGCTGTCAGAGTAGGTCACATCTTAAATCTTTATATGAGAAAAAAGATAACAGTTATACGATAGGGGTCTTTGTTGAATGAAGCAAAACAAAATTCTACCCCACTTGCAATTCATTCACACATGAAATGATAATTCTGCTGCATTGTTTTTTTTCTTCTTCATCTGGTTTACCATGGCTTGAGTAAACAAGGACTTGTGATTATGCATTTCTTGATAGTCAGTATCTCTATGATCATAATGTTTCTGCCCAGAAATATGTGTTTAGATGAATAATTGCTTGTTTCGATCAAGCCTGTATTGTCTTTAGATTAATGAATATATCATTATCAGTAGAAATGAAAGAGAGCTTTACCATCTTTTTTCTATTTGGACATTTGGTAGGAATGGAAAAACAACTTCTTTAATTTTGGATTTTAATTCCCTCTGAATCAGGGAAGAAAAGGCTCCTTTCCAAAACCATACAAAAAGTTTCATATGATATATTTGTTTTATTGTGATTGTATAGATGAGAGAGATGGTTTAGGTACAACCTACGGTGAGACTCAGAAGTTGATGAATCAAATGAACAATGAGAACCATACACTGAGAGGCCAGCTACAGTCAGTCCAACAACAGGTTCAGACACTCACAGAGGCTAATCAACAGGTAAAGACCTGGGGGGTTTCACAAAACTTGTCATCAGTGACAAATGATAGTTTTTGTTATAAGCTACTGAAATCTTTGCTTCTGATTGGTTATCAGCAGATTTGTCACAGATTTGTATCATTTGTCATTGAAAAAAGGCTTTGTGAAACGGGTCCCTGGAGTCAGTGAACAAATACATAGGTGCAGGGAGCAGTGCAGCTCTGGAGCATTGAAAAACTCTGAAAGTGCTCTAGGGTTGACAATTATATTTTTCACAACAATGAAAGATAACATAGTAGTCAGAAAACTGCCTTTGGTAAAATCAAAACAAAACAAAACAAAAGGATAGTTCTTGCTTTCTGAGATGGTAAATCCAAGAAGAACATTTTACTGTGGCTTGTGGTTTTTATTCACGACGGACTGAGTAAGGCAATTTGCATGTGAATTAATAGGGTTAATGATGGATCAGATTAATAATAAATTCATAAATAGACCTAATATTTGAAAAAGTGAACTTTTTACTGTTGAAGTAAAAATTTGCAAAATATACCTTTTGCAAATATGAAGTGGTGTTTGTTTTCTGCAAAGTGCAGCTATGTGCATTATCTCAGTTAGAAGAAGACAAAAAGGAAAGATAATACAAAAGAAAAACATTCAGAATTCATGACAATAATCAAGACAGTAAACCTTTTTCTTCTTTTCTTTTTTACATCACAGCTTCATGCAGAGTTAGACACTGCCAAAGCTAACATAGAAAGCCTTAATCACCAGCTCTTTGAAGTCCAACGGTCACAGCCACTACACAGAGCAAGGGAACAGCATGATTCTCTGCTTGTGGGACTACAGCAGAAGTTCTCGCAAGAAACAGCGAATCTGAGGGAGAAAGTAGATGCAGCTAGCAAGTTGGCTTCCGAAAGGGTAATCATAATGTTGCCATGTGACAAGGTTTTTAAGAGAAATGATCGTTTGCAGAGGTTTTCAAGAGAACTGGTTGTTTGCAGAAAATAAACACACATGTACTTGTCCACATTTGACAATATATCACAAATTTGTGCACATTTCATCAGGAAATTAATAGACAGGTTCTACGACACATGCTATGGCGACGTTTGCTCCACTACCAAAGTTTTCAACTTCGACCCTTGAGCAGACGCAAAAGGCGCTGACCAAACCCCAGCCCCAAGCCCCAACCTAACCTGAAATGAAAATTGCAACCTGATGCTATCTCTCTATCTTTGACAAATATAGTCTGGAACATACATCGCCAGGCAAATTTGGGGTTGCCTTTCAACGTTCCCTCATCTAGAGATACATAAAATCTCAAACCAAATTTTGCTTGATTGATGTTTACCTTTAATTTGCAGCTTTTAAATCAAATTTTCTAATCATTTTGTTGCTTGTAGGGTACACTCGTTGATCAGCTGGAAGCAAGACTTAATACATCTCTTAAAGGGGCTGATCAAGCAAGAATGGAACATGCTGAGACAGTGAATAGACTAACAGCTTCTTTGCAAGACAGTCAGAACAGATGCCAAGAGCTAATATTTCAAGGTCGGTTAAAATTACTCAATTTTTATTTACCATGCCAGAACATTTTCTAACCCTGTTTGTGTCGTGGTATTAGCTAATTTAGTACAGATCTTGAAGATGTCACATTTATTTTTACTGCACATCAGTACATTCTTATCAAGTCATTGTACTTTGGTATCTTCTCAGTTATTTATGTAAGGCTGTAAATAGTACTCGGCACAGTACCAGTATATTGTTAACAACCACCTAAAACTCATTCACAATCACTACTCATTGTCTCATGATAACTTTTTCTGTATTGTCAAAAGAAGAAACATCACAGTCTTAGAAAACATTCTACTTTTGTGGAATTAGTCCAAAAGAAATATATATTATTTTATGATTTGTTCATGTACTCCTCCTTTTTTCTTTTTTTTTTATCTAGGTTCATTGCCAGCAGTGCAGGAGCTTCAAGTCAGACTTAATGATGCCAGCAAATCTAAAGCTATGGCGGAAAATATGTGCCAAACATTACAGGTAAGAAATATGTAGACATCACATCACAAATGTTGAAGAAGGCAACTGAAATGTCAAAGTGTAAAGTTATAAAGGGTTAGTTTTCCAGGTATTGTTTTAGGGTGTATTTGTCTAGGGGTGTGGGAGAAGGTATTAAAATCTGTCCAAATGCTCTTCCAAGGGGAAGTTTTCTAACAATTATTTCTTTTAGGTGTCTGTTAAAGATTTATTGGATAACGTCTGCTCAGTGAACTTCTTTTTTAAAAATTCCATTCGTTTTATCGGTGTCAAATACAAGAGAAGAACATAAATACATGTTTTAAAAGACTCACCAACATAAAAATTAATGTAAATTCTTCTTGATTCCAAAGGAGGAGTTGGCAGATCTGAAAGACCAGGTAATGCTTTATGAAGGTGCTGTTGACCTTGGGGTCATATCAGGGTCAGGGGTTAAGCAGCATTCTCCACCCACCCCTAGTGATGAAGACATAGTGAGAAACCTTGCCAAGGAAGACTGGAAAACTCCACAACCATCAGGGTATATACTGTTGCATACCTTTGCATATATCTTTTCTTCTTATAAATGAATGTTAGCAATAGTAAGAGTGATATTTCTCAAAGACTAAAGGTTTTATTCTAAAAAATTAGGACAGGTCGTTGTATGAGCATAGAAAAAAGTGTAGAAAAGCGCCAAAAATAAATGTCTATTCATGAATTATGATCTCTCACAAATATACAAGGTAACGGTTTCAAAAATGCCATCTGTTTTTTCAACGGGTGCGGAAGCATTACCGGTAGTTTATTGAAAGGCGAATGAAACGTGTAAATATTGGTCGTTCTATGAATAATTTTAAATTTTAATTCACATGTATGATTTCATTTGAGTTTTAGTAATTGTATAATTTGTTGTTTGTAATATCTTCCTATCAAAGACTAAAAGGCTGTGTATACTTCATAAAATCCAATTATATATAGGTATACCAGCATACTTCTTCTCTCAGTCCCATGAATTGATTTATGTGTCTCTACCTCTCCTACCAACTACAGATCCCAGAGAAGCCTGAAGGAGCCCATGTCCCCTGAGGAGACCCTGATGAAGCTGAAGGCGGAGCTGAGTCGATCTCTACAGAGCATCCGATCCAAGAGGGAGCATGTTACCAAGCTCCAGGTGGAGCTCAGGGAGGCAAAGGGGGAGGGGCAGAACTGGAGAGGGAGAGTGGAGGGGGCTGAAGCTAGAGTGGGTCAAGTGGAGGTGAGTTGGGGATAGATGTTTGTTTCGATATTTTTAGTATCTAGAGAATGATAGTTAGATATATGAAGTGTCATTGCAAGAACTAGTCACTACATAATCCATTAAGTAATCGTGTTTTTGATTTTGGTGGATCCTGGCTTTAGTTGATGTGAGTGAATGAGGTGTGTAAGAAAAGTCCACTTTGAAAAACCCTCGATCTTCTATCTCAGGATATTCATCTCAGGTTTTAATGTTCCTCTCATTTTTCTTCTTCTCTGAATGTAACAGGCTCAGCTTGAAGCACTCAAGAAGACCCTATCAGAAAACTCAACCAAAGAAACAGACACTCATAAAGAATACTTAGAGAGGTTGAAATCAGAACTGGAGGCTAAAACAGCAGCATACCAAGAGCAGGTAGAGAAATTGGCGGCGCTCAAGGCAGAGATGGCTCAGATGGTAGCTGATAGTGATCAGGACAAGAAAGAAGCTGTGGACAGGTGAGGATTATATAAATATAAATAAAAACATTATTTACCCTTTACTACCTGTTTGGTCCTTCCTTTCACAACTATGTTGTTAAAGGGTCATCTGACATTTGCTCTTGCAGCATTTGCTCTGGGCTTTATTTTGTTCAATATGTAGAGTTGGGGTATTTGCCTTGGGTCTAGTTTTGAAGCTTAGAATTTGATTTTTCTAGGAAATTGACAGCAGAGCCATTGTCAGATATGCCAAGGATATGACTCATTAATAAATCATTTGGACATTTGATACGCTTAAGATGCCAATTCTTTTGTGCATACAGTATCTTTAAATCAATTGAATGATTCGAATCACCATGAAAACATACTGTGATACTTTGAGAATTACGGAAAAAGCTCTTTTGAGAATGTCATTTTGTCAACATTGCTGATCTTTCTCCAGGTGTCAAATGACATGTTTGCAGCTTCATGAAGATGCTTCACGTAACATGAGAGAAGAGCTTGTCAATGAGCTTCAGAATGAGAAAGAGACTCGTGTAGAAGCTCATCAGTATCAGCTACAAGAAGTCAGGTAAACAGTCATCAAATATTTCAATCTTATGGTGTTTTAATGTCAATGCTATACCATCTGTCCCCCAATCACTGAGTACTCTAATCATGTGTACATGTCTGTGGCTTAGTGCCTGCAACTACTGTTCATTGAAGATGTTTCAAACTAAACTGGAATTAGGTTAAAATACTGATTCTGGAATTTTTAAATTCAACAAGGGGAAAATTTAGTGAATTTTGTAATCATGAAATGCCAGGATCCTTGAACCACAGGAAACCAATAAGTTTGTGCTGTGCTGTCCTCTGGATCTTGTGACTTTTATTACAACTTTTTGTTTTTCTCTGTCCTATGTCTGTTATTAGAAGTTTTGGCTGTAAAAAAAACAAAAGCAAAGAGCAAAACCAAACAAACTATAACCAACAAGGAATTCAAAAGATTCCAGTGATGTTTGCTTTATAGTTGTTAAATTCTAGTTGTGAACATGCTCTTGCATGCACCAGGTTCTCTTCATAATTTATCCAAAGAGAGCACCATGAACCCTCCTTCACTCTCCTCCAATCTATCATCACCTTACAGGAATGAGATGGCTGAGCTGGAGAATGAACTCCATAAGACCAAGGACCTCTATGTGGAGCTCTGTGATGAGAAGAAAAGTCTGGAAGAGAACATGGAGAAGCAGATCAGTGCTCTCCATCACAAGTCTCTGCAACAGGTTAGCATTCAATCTTTCATTTGGTCTTTGTAGCAATTTCTATAGATTTTGCTGTATTACTTTTGTGTATCTAGCTTATAGATACACATTGTGATAGATTTAAAAGTAAAACCAAACAGAGCTTGAGATGTTCAAAATGTATTAATTCCGTAGATAGCTTTGTGAACTGTACTTACATAATTATAAACACATGGCTGTTTAAAAAGATCCCATCTGACCAATTAAATTCGTCTTCACTTACTCATGGCAGGAATGCACTCCGATAGATGTCTGCCATTAGTAAAAACAGAGGAAAGACAAATATTTGATTGACCGCATGAATGGTATATAAGTTTTTATGCCTCCGCCAACTAAAAGTGGTGCCAGAGGCATTATGTTTGAAGAACAGATGCCTCATTGTGCAATGAATACTCACTGTGTATAAATGACATGCAATTAAATCTCTTTATTTTGCTAAATTAACAGACAAAAGCAGAGATGGAGAGAGAGAAGACAAGTGCCTTTGATGAACTCAAATCTTCCATGGAGGCTAGTCACAGAGCAGAGATTGTCCTTCTCTTGGAGAAAAGGAAAAAGGAAAATGAGGAAGATCTGGAGAAAATTAAATTAGATCAGGTAAGTTCTTTGTGTTCATTATTACTTAAAAAGTGGTTGATGTAATTGCCCTTGATTATCATATTCTAGCAAGTAATATTATAATTTAAGGTACTACCTAACCTGTTTGGGGCTATGATAGTATGATGAAATATATATACATTAAGATTACCATTAAAAGCAAGCACATACACTTCTTATTGCACAAACATTTTTTGAAAAAAGGTGATTCTTGTAAGTGTCATATACCATCCTTAAAATGTAACATGAAATGATGCCGTGTTGATTTCTATCAGTATGTTAACTTTGTTTTATCTTTCCAAATACTTGCAGAAAAAACATCAGGAAAAGTATGAGAAAGAAGTCCTCTTTTTAAAGAACGCTCATGAGGAGCAGAAGAAGAAACTCGAGAATCAGATCACTGAGGCCAAGGATAAAGCAAAGCTGGATAAAGAGCAGAAAAGTACTGAAAAGGTAACTAAAATGATTAATTACCAATAGTTTGACATGGTGACAACAAAATTATGTTGTAAGTTTTATTCAAATATGAACATATCTTTAAAGATTACAAATGCATAATTTGTTTTAAAGAAATAGTGCTTGACATATTTCATGAGAACCAATAATTAAATCAACATCCATCAATTTATATCATTTAGGATGAAGCTGATCACCTGAGCAGAGTGGCATCTGAGTTGAAAGATGTACAGCAGAGGTATAGGGAGCTGTCAGCATCATTGACTAGTCAAGTAAACAGTGAAGTAGAGAAGGCCAAGCAGCATTGGATGAGACAAGAAAACTCGCGCAGAAAGTCCTTTGACAGGGTAAGCACAACCTTGTGAAGAATAACAAGTATCTTTTGGGAAGGGATAAGTAATTTCCAAGACCACTAACCTTCTAGCACATTTACTACCTGAACAATTCAGAATTCACCTGGAACAATACATTTGTATTTGAAGCAGGGTTGTCCAGAGGGGGTAAATGTAGTTGCCTGGGATGAACTGTACCCATGGAAGCTGTCAGAAAGGGGGAGGGGGTGGGGGGGGGGGGGGGCTAGATACATGAGAGGTAGTCACCCTAGTTTTCTGTGCCAATTATCCTGGGGTTGTTCTTCAGGTAGTGGTTGTCAAGGGTTTGGAAGTCCGAGGGCAAGTTATCAGGACACATACACAGGAAGTGTGAGTGTGTTTGGTGATTGTATTTCACACTCATCTGAAAGTCTTATCTTGGAAACATTATGATAGGATTTGTGACATCAAGTGTACAGTGTTGTCCCCCAAATCGGTGTGCGTCTATAAAATCTACATTCCAGAATGATCATGTGCTTAT
This sequence comes from Strongylocentrotus droebachiensis, assembly GCA_035222895.1. Lineage (NCBI taxonomy): Eukaryota > Metazoa > Echinodermata > Echinoidea > Camarodonta > Strongylocentrotidae > Strongylocentrotus > Strongylocentrotus droebachiensis. Next base: position 18,569 of record JAVYIG010003849.1, read on the forward strand.
GGAGTCATTTTCGTTTCCCCTCTCAGGTTGCTGCATGTACCATAGAGCAAATGAAGGCCGACCATGCTGTAGAGCTGGCTGAATGGCAGTCTAAGTTTACTGATGAAGAGCTCCAGGTCAAAGAGAGGATTGCAGCAGCTGTGAAGGAGGCCAAGGAGAGCTGGAAGAAATGGGAGGAGAAAAGGAGGAGAGAGTCTCTAGAAAAGGTATTTAAAGTTGTTTTCACCTTTCTAACTGACGATCAGATCGTGAGAATTGATGGGGTTCATAATCATAGAGAATGAGATCAATCACCTTGTATGTAATGTCAAGAAATGTTAACATTTTAGCACTTTTTACACTGTCACTGCCTTTTAAATGTATATAACCCAAATGTAGACCCAGAGATGATTTGAATTAGTCTTGCGCATTTAGTGGAAAAGATACTTTATATGTTACTTTTTGTAGAGGTTTGTACAAAATTCCCTATATTCAATGAAATATCCCAACCAAATATTTCTATGGAAGAAGCGTTAACTGAATACATCAAAACTTTGTTATTTTTCCATCGACACTTCATATTTTGGTTTAGTGGTGGTTATTGTACCTAACTGCTAATAAAGCATAAATGCTTGTTAGTAAGCAACCAAAATTAAGATTTTTCATGATACTTTATTTTACTTTCCTATTGAGATAAGGAGAAGTTGTTGTAATGTAGTTTTCGCACCCACCTTCATAACTGTAACATTTATCATTTGGTTTCATTCACAGAAGAGCAATGAAGGTAAGGTACAGGAAACAAGAGCTCAGAAGGAGCTCCTGGGGTTACAGCAGCAGCTGCAGAGGATCCAGGAGGCCCTGAGTGTTTCCCAGAGAGATGGCAAGCAGGTGAGAGCCAAGTATACCCAGCTCAAAGGGAGACACGACCAGGAGGTGACAGGTCTGAAGCAGGAGCTCAGGTCATGCCAGACTAAGCTCCAGCAGGAGCTAGAGGTAAGATGAGATGCCTCTACATGCAGCTAATCATCTAAACATGTTCACCATCATCAGTCAGTGATTTACATTTGTAGTAATGTGAATTCTCAAAATCATACTCCTAATTCGTTGTGCCCCTTCTTGACCATGTTTTTGCTTTAAATTTTGCATAATTAAGTTTCTTGTGCTGAGTGAATGGGCAGAGGAGTTGCTTTATAAAGTCCAGTAGCCTTTTTAAAAATAATTTTTCTTTCACTAAACTGACTAGTAGCTTGTTACAGTACTTTAACTCACTGGTAGAAAGCAACTTCTGTCCAAACGAACATGAGGTATTTCTAAAAGCATGTGGCTTAAATATGTTCATATTGTGCTAAAAGCATCTAGTTGAACTTTGATAGAGTTCATGAAGAAGAAAACGATAACTGTCATTTTCTGAGCCTGCTACTCTAATAGGCAATATTTGAAAAATTAGTTTACCGGTATATGAAAAGGGAGTAAACTCTTTTAATCATCTCTACAGCAACTGCAGACTGAGATGCGGGAGGCCAACTCTGTTACCATGGAATCGATGCAGGAGCGTGTGTCAGCCATCCAGCAGAAACATTCCTTACTCTTAGAGAAGATGAAATCAGGATGGGAGGAGGAGAGGCAGAAATGGAAGAGGGAAAAGATGCAGACACAGAAAGATGTCAATAGCATTTCTGTTCAGGTAATAATATGTATATAAGCTATCACCTGTACATAAAGACCACTTTGTTTATATAAAGATCCCACATATTTTTTCCATAGAATAGTGTCTTTTGTGGAAATGTGTTTTATACAAACCTCTGTACAAAGACCACATACCTTTAACCCTTACTGTACTGGGCTATTTTGAGCACCCTCTGACTGGGGGGGGGGGGGGGGACCTGGGAGGCCCCCCCCCCCTATGATCTCGGCCGTCGATTGTCCGATGAACACGAAAATTTGCATGTTTGTAGATATTTACGTAAGGAACAAGATGGTATAATTAGTTTTTTCAGAATATGCAAATTTTTGTCGTTAGCCTAATTAATTATGCAAAATGCGCTAATTTTATGCATTTTACAGAAAACGTGTCAAACTCCACTTTTTGAATGTTGAAACTCATTATTCATATGAAACTTCTTTTCTAACTCAAAAAAGTTATTTTAATGTAATTAATAAAGATAATTTATGCAAATTTTGATGCGATTTTTATTTTGTTTTGGTTTTTTTGATGACATGCGCATACTAATTGTTATGTAACGCCTTACAAGTATATCCAATTTCGACGAAAATGGTATCAAAATGTGCGTAAGACTTGAGGGAAAAAAGTAATGAAACGACAATTCAAAATTCCAAGCGGTTGCGGCGCAATCTCCAAAAATGTCGAGGGGGGGGCCTCCCAGGCCCCCCCCCCCCCCCCCAGTACAGTAAGGGTTAAGACTGCACTGTTTGTCTCCCTTAAACAGTATTTAAATACAGGTTCCTGTATAGCACTCATGGAACAATGTCTCTTTGCACATCTAAAGTAATTTGTTATTAAAGGTAAAGACCAGTATTGGCAACGCCCCAATTTCAAAAAATGAAATGGAAGCTCTCATTACCAATCATGTGAAAGAATATGTTTTGACTAATACATGATGATAAAAAATTTGCCGGGAAACCGCCTACTAAATCATATATTTGGTAAATTTATTTCTCTCATGGTCTGGTGAGAGAGATAGGGTAGTCCCATATACATCTTTCTGTGTATAGTGCTTGTAACTTTACGAAGAATGAGCCAAATTTCTTATCATTTTAATGATTCCAGAACCTTGCAGATGCTAGATGCTAGATGATCGACCTTTTCTGATCGATTCCACAACGTTTCTTTCACAATGCAATCGCATGACCATTACTGGTCTTTACCTTTAAGGCTCTAAAGAATTAAAGGAATTGCTTCCCGCTACAGGGTCCCCATTTACTTCACCTTGGTGAACTGTAGCAAATGAGGCTCATGCTTGCCAGTGGACACCGTGAGTGAGATTTAAACCCAGTCCAAATTGATCCATAGTCTGCTGATTTATATGACAATTCATTTCAATTTTTTAGTAGAATTGACAGATTTTAGCAGGTTTTTCAAAGATGTTTTGAAAGTATACCCACTTGTCATCATGAAATAATTTGAGTATGTCAAGGCTTGAATATCACACAGTTCTCCTGTATTTTCACAATTTTCTTTCCTGTCCTCCATTTAGACAAGTTCAAATGATGAGTCGGCTATCATTGAAGAGCTGAAGATGCATTATATGAAGTCAGTAGAAAATGTCAGAGGTAAGTTATTCGTTAAGATTGTGTTTGGTTTAGTAGTTCTATTTTCATCAAATTTAAGTTCTTCTGATAGTCCATCAGTATATTCAAAGATGATGAGTTTTGTATAGACCTTTGAGAATGGGAGGGACACTTTTGTTGTATATAAGCATTTCAGTTGTTTAGTTGATTATAATTGTACTTTGATTCAGCAGGTCCTATAGAAAATATCATAAAACTCCAGACCTCACAAAATAGTTTTATGAGCTCAGATTTGTAAAAATGTATACTCTGATTGATCCAATCAATTGAAATACAAATTTGATAACATTCAGTAAAGGATATGAATCCCAGGTACTGGTAGATAATATAGTTAGGATACCTGACATATCTTTCAGTAAAGGACAAAAAGAGAGTAAAGAGTATTTGGGAACAAAGAACTCGGAATCCTTAAAAAAATTGCTGATGGAGGATAGAGCCTTTTTGTTTAAGATATCCAAAAAGAACTCCCATGAATAATACAGTAATTTTTCTCACGTTTCATTTTCTCCTAGCCTCTGCCATGAGCTACGTCACTGACATGCAGAAACGATGTCAAGAGACCCTTAGGACGGCAGTCTTTGAAGAGAGACAAAGAGTGGCTGCTAAGATGCGCAAGCATTACACCAAGCAGGTCCATTCCATGAGAGATGTTCCCAGAGAAAACAAAAGGTGAGAAATCTAAGCAGAGTCTAAGGGATTGTCCATTGATTATTCTGATGATGACTGTAATAGCAGCCTGTACACTGTTATGTTATGTTTAGCTCTCCAGCAATACTTGATTGTTGAGGCAAGTTTAACAGAGTTGTTTTGATCGACATGTGATTGATTCATAGCTAAGGTGTGGAGTGTAGGATTTAATTCACTAAGCATTAGTATCAACCTGAAATTTCCTGGTCTTGAGACATTTTTTTTTAGGTGGGGGGGGGGGGGTGGGGGGGGGTGTGAAGATAGAATTGATGCCAAGTTTTAATATTGATCTGAACCTTTCTTGTCGAATATGTTCAGTAATTTTATCATAAGCAGGGAACCTTTTTTTGGTTTTAAGTGACAAATTGTCATTTTGATAGTATAGTTATAGTTAGCATTATTATCAGGAATCAAATTTCTTTGTCTCTGAATAAAAGCAAACAACTACTGGTATTGTTAGTGATTATCACCAAAACAAATGTTGGGGTTGAACTTAGAAAGCTGGTTCTGAGTATTCCCGTTGTTAAACATGATAAGACTCCACGACAGGATTAACTGAATAATATGCTTATTTGTCTTCATTTCATTATTTCCTTTCATCAGAACAGAAACGTCTAACCATTCACCTGACCAGGCACCAGTCGATCAAACAAGATCCTTACCCATGAGCAGGTGCAGAGTATCTTCTTTGTCTACTCCAAAGACTATAACCAGTGACCTTAGACAACAGGCACAAGCTAATTACATCCCTTCAAGTAGAGTAAGCAGAAGAGTGCATTCAGATGAAACTCCAAGATCCACAATGCGTAATTCCAGCAGTGTCCATCCGGTTGCTGAGATGAGAAAGGCACAGCAACCGCAGAACTCTCAAGTGCCTCTTGATCAACATCAAGATACAAGGTTGCAGGAGCAGAGAGGTTCTGCAAGGGGAGACCAGGTCGGCCAAGAAACTATGACGGGAAACCATGTTGTTCAGGAAGGTGAAGTTGTGTTGATGGGGGATAAGAAGAGGACAACCCATGGTTTTCATCACTTCACTGAAGATGACATTGGTCCAAATTCTGTAGCTCTTCTGAAAGATGGAGATACAAACTTTTCAAGAACAGAATCAACCAAGATTTCAGGAAGAAACTCTAAAAGTCCACCTGTGAAGAAGCAGCTGCAGCAACACAGTAACATAACTGGTAGGAGACGCAGTGACGGTAAAAAGGACCACAGTCTTACACAGGATTTGCCATTAAGAGTACCTGCAAGGAAAGCTGAGCTCCCATCCAATGGATCACCTCAAGTTCTTCCATCTAACAGGACCACTTCTCAAGGTACAACGATGTTACGCTATGCTTTAGTCCAGCAGGACACACATCATTCCACAAAGTCCTGGGTTCATACCCACAGCGAACCACCTCCACAAGGAATAATGCTCCCTACTGATGCCAATCTCTCCTTTGAATCAGAGTACGCAGAACTACCTCAGTCGTTCCATGAAAGCAGAGGGCCATCTTCTTTGCCAAACCATCCCTTCCTTGAGGAAAGCTTTTCCAAGAATGTGCCTTTGCCCAGGAGATTAGTGGAGCTCCAGCACGGGTTGTCACAGTCTCATCCTGTCAGGGACTCGGGCAGACAGGATGTTTATCATGTCCAAGCATCTACAGGGGGACAGCTCAGGCAGGGTTCCACGATAACAGCGTCCAAAGTTGTTACCAAGGACATCAATGCAGTAAATGAAGACAGTGGTATTAATAGCCCTTTCTTTGTGCAACCCTGAATCTAGTCCATCGTTACTCCCCATGCAAAAGTATCTGTATGCAATTGTCTGTTTAACAGGTGTAGGATAGGCTTATCCTTTTTTTAAAGTCTGGATATGAGAAATTTAATACATGTACGTTGATGAAATTTTTCATTTTCATTTACACTTTTCTAACAGCTAGTTTGATTGTTTCTCATTGTAAGGCCAAACCACTAGTTCCACAGCATGCCATAGTAATCTTTTTGATAACCCAGAAAGTGAAAAGAATTTACATGGTTGTTCCTTCTTTAACTTACTCAGAGGCCACACACATTTTGATATGGTGCTTCCCACTCACCGGCTGGAATGTTCCTCTAAACATGACAAACTTCCCAAATTTGGTCCCATTTTAACCCTGCTCTTTTGTTATATCAACCTTGTGGCTTGTGTGCCCCTTAATATCCAAAATCAGCCCGTCTGTATTTAAAATGATTATATTCATGGTCTGCTGTTAGTGCATAATGCTTGTGAAGGTCATAGATTATGTGAAACATGTTTTTTTTTTTCAAATCTGTATGGTACGAGACCAGAATGATTTAATAAAATTTCTTTAAAACCAAGACTATTCGCTTTAATCTTTAGAGGTCCGATCGGATAAGAATTTATATCCTTTCCTTGAAGTATCCAAAATTGAAAAAATAAAGCAAATTTGTTACTGACCCCATTTGCTTTTTTGCAACACAAATTAAATAATTTAGGAGACGTTTACAATGTTTTGTATAAGTGTGTGTATGAACTTCCTTTATATAAATTCAGAGTGGCAATGTTCTTCCAATCGCATTTAAAATAAAGCAGTATTTATTTTGCATTTATATAAAAGTGCCTTGATTGTTAGAACAGGGGAACAAATGGTAGTTCTCCCTTTTGTGTAGAAGGGGAACGATATTCATATTTCAATGAGTAATTTTATATCCTTTAAATGATGTGCCTTATTCTATTGAATTTACACAAGTACTTTTAATATGAAATGTATTATTAATCTAGTTTGTTATGTAAAATATGTTGTTGTGCAAAATATGTGAATAGATTTTTGTTTTTTGTACTCGTATATATATATATATTGTACATGTTTGTAAAGTCTATTTATAAATGTATAATAAAATCAAATTGTTTACTATAGTTTCAAAACAAATGTATATTTTGCTTCTTACAATCTCTCTCTCTCTCTCTCCATCCATGGAGTTAGTAACTCCATGCTCCATCTCTGTATCTCATCCTCTCTCTCTCATCCTCTCTCTCTCTCTCCATCTCTGTATCTCATCAAGTAGGTAAATAACCTTTTCAGAATACTAAGGAATTTGCAAAGTGACGATATTTTTATGATCAAATATTTGTTGATCAAAATGCATCTTTATTACACAATATGGTACAAAAAATTATTGAATAGTCCCAACTCAAATACAAAGTTCTTTGTATTTGCAGACAAAACTTCTATGAACAAAAATGTACAAATATAATCTATGAACTCTGACATAGTTACAAATGGTTGATGCTAAAATACATTGTAACCACCCCAACCCCCCCCCCCCCCCCAAAATGTCCTGTATGCATGTGAATTTTGATGTAAACGGGTCACTGGCATTTACAAAGGTATCTTTGCAAAACAAGGAAAACATTAATGGAAGAAAATTGAATATTTCACATCCCAACACTTCTTGAACTGCTCAAATATAATGATCCCCTTCCCTTTCAACTGTTCTCTTTTGGAATGTAGAGGAAGGTAAATAATGCATCTATCATGTACCAAAGCAGTTTACAAACCATACTGAAGACACCAATTTCAAACACAATTGAAGTGTTGCACAGCTTACTAAACACATAGTTTGGTCAAGTTGGTTTCGGTTATGCAATACAATTATGGAATCTCTTGCTCTACTTGGCAAGCATAAAACGATACCTTGTATGCTCTATTCCTGTATAGGAAGTTTATTTTAACTCTTCATAGAAAAATAATGTAACACAGAAGAAAATATATACATTGATGGTTTCTTTAAACCATTATGAAAGGATGGTAAATCATCATTCAGAATACGAGATATTTTCAACAATTGTGAACTATCTAGACTACTTTTGCTATCGTTGTGTACTTGACAGAACGACATTGGCATGGGAATTTATAAGAGACGAAACAAGAAGTGCGGAAACTAATGCCTTCTACTGTGCTCATGATGATAGAACCGTCGTAGCAAGAGCAATATATTCATGTACTGCACGAAAACAAAGCCATACAATATTATTATTATCTATATAGTTTTGCACATTGGGTACAGTGACCAGGTACCAGCGAAAGTGTTGTTAGATTTCAATAATCAAGCAATATTGTATCGACAGTTGAATGTCCCGGATGACAGAGCAATACAAAAACAATATTGATGTGTCATCGGGAAACTGCGCCAAAGATATTAAATACTGGTACACTAATTTATTGTATCGCTTTGTAAGCCTTGTATAAATAATAATCACCAATAACCTTGATCAAAATTGTGCTTTGCCTTGTGTTGCATATGAAAAGAAACATCGGTGTTAATAATAATCAATATCAATATATTCATTCCTAACTCAAATTTTTAGGACAGTGACATTACAGTAATCAAGACAATTACTCTCTAATGTACGACCAAAGTTTCTGAGTGAAAGTACCAATAGAATCAAAGTATTCAAAAACCATTTTAACTATGTACCAATCTGATTTACTACATTACAGAGACATATTTGGGGGATTCAATACAAAAGCTGGGCAATTCTATTATGATAAACCCATTTTCTATCATACAAAATAATCATAACTGCAAGCTAATATTTCTGAATTAATGAGTATATAAAAACACAACACTAACACATAGATACACATCGTAATGACAACTCTTTTCACTTCAAATCAAGGCACCATGAAAGATAAATTGATCAAGGCTTATCATCTAATTCAAAAGATATTCAAGATTGATAAATGATGCATAAAGGAAGACGTTTTGAATGAGCCCAGATAACACAAATAGTACAGGCCAACCTCATGTCATATTCCTGATGTACTGCATAATCAAACGTATATCATCCGTTTGGAGCCAGTAGGGTGCTAAACTCATATACTCATAACACAGATTTAACACCTTTCTGGCTCTGAACAGATGATATAAGGCACTTTGTATGTAACATGGAAAGAATTATTGGCACTTACAACAATACCACTCATAACACTTGCATTTTATTATTTATTAGTGTGTATGAGGTTTTAAACCATACAATGCTCTTCTTCTTTTGGCATAAATATACTGTTTAGTGTTTTTTTTTTCATAAGAGGCCTAGAGCAGACTAAAAGTGAGGTTAGTGGAAGATTATTACACTACAAAATAACCACAAAGAAACAAACCTTTACCTAATATTTGTACATACAGACAAAGATGTGTAATAAATAAGGTAATATCTCTTTTCAACACATACATCTTATCTATAAGAAAGCTTTGCATAATGATACGATACGAGCTCATGTTGGAAGGCGAGGAGGAGGCACCATTTTAACGTCCTTGAAGTACGGATGTGAGAGGCCGGTCTTGGCTGATATCCTCTTGTCTGGTTCGTAGCACAGCATGGACTGAAAAGGGCAAACAAATGCAGGTTCTATTATAAATTCATGTATCAAAATATGTCAAATTGGTGTTACTTAATTCTTTAACATCATATATATTTCTTTCACAGGAAGAATAGAAGGACGCTAAAAAAAGGCTGATGAGTATCACCAAGAACTCAAAGAGTTTCATCCAGAGCTTTCTGGTTCACTATATTAAAGTGTGTTACAAAGATAATTCTATAAACTTTTTTTACAATGCAAGATGCAGAAACTTCTAAATGAAGGATGGGGTAAACCTGAAAATATTGCGAAATGGAATTTCATTAACCATCGAAAGGTTAATGTTACTGGTTGAAGAAAAAAAATTGAAATGCCAGACAAAAAAAAACACATTAAAAAACATTAAAAAAAAGATAAGGAAGAAAGAAATTATGTTTAATGATTGATTCATAGAATTTGTAAAATTAGCACGTAGCACAACAGGGACCTCAGCATAGAAAGTTGCATTGGAATGCAACTTGGTTTTGAACCAATCAGGTTACACAAGTAGGACATGTGTTTGATTTTTAGAGTTGCATGTACAGTTAACTCTGCATAACTTGAAGTTGCACAAGTTAAATTTTCCCAGGTCGAATCAATTTGTTTGACCAAACCATGTTAAATACGTGTTATTTACACTTCCTAAAGCATATTTGGTACGAGTCTAACTATTTGTTGTGGTCCCAACAGAGACGACTTATGTAGTGTTCACTGTATTTAAAGGGACTCTGTAACATTGCCTCAGATTCTGAAAAAAATGCTGCAATCGTAATGATATACCTTTAGTTCAGTCAGGAATCCCATGACTTTTACAAGCCGATCGCCTGTCTGATTATCAAGATATTTATGTTTAGAAATCATTTTTTCGTTTTCCTAACGGTTTTTATAACACTACATTCTATTGGGGAAAATGAGTATGGTAAAACCTGTCAGATTTTTACTTTTTGAGGCACTTTATGATCATTTTGAAGCGCAATTTTTTTAGGGCTTCAATATGACACCATATCACAAACACTGATAACACGTAGGGACATGCATCTCAGATTTAACATTGTTAAACGATGCCTTTAATGTAACTTTCTAAGCAAGAGGCTGCTTGTACCGCTATATGAATAAATACCTTGAGTAAGTCTTTGCCATCTTTATTGAGAATGGGGACGATCTTGGTGAAGTCTTGAGGTGTCCATCTTGGGAAGCTGGTCTTGTAGTCAGGTAGAGAGGTGACCCCAGGCCACAGCTTTTCATCTGGAGTACCCATGGTCCGGAATATCCTGAAGAGCTGGTCGATTTCAGAATCCCCAGGGAACAGCGCTCTTCTCGTTATCTTTAGGAAATGAAGAAGAGAAATTTATATCATAATAAAATCATTACTGATCTTATGAAGTCGTATGATTCATATTATGGTCAATTAGAGCATGAGAGAGTTATGGCACTGGGAAACAGTTCAAAGTAAAGAGAGAAGAAGAACAAAATGACAGAAAGTCAAACTGGTCGCTCAGAATTTGTTTTTTAAACCAAAACACTTGTTTCAGCAAATGTAAGTTTCCACCGTATGTTTACTTATTTTCTAATCAAACCCCTGTCTACAGCAAGATAAACAATTTGGAACTGATATTAGCTGGTTACTCTATCTCAAAATACAGTTCCATTGCCAGAACTCAAGATTAGCTTTAGATCCTATTTACAGTTGAAGACACATGTAAATCAACAAATAGCTGTGACGTTTCTGTGTTGGCAAAAATGATCTTAGTGTAGGGTCCAATAAAGTGCTGAGTTGACATTCATTTCAGAAGCTGGTCACATTAAATCACTTGAAATATATACAGAACATCAAATTATCATGCTTATGTATCTTTTGATATGAGTAGAATACTATCAGACTGAATTTAACATGTTTCATACCGGGTTCCTGTTTGCTACCATTACTGCTATCTTTGGACCGAACCCTTCCAAATATTTGAAATGGAAAATGGGTCTACAACAGACTGTAAATGCAAATTTAGACCTTACCATCTCCACAAAAATACAGCCAAGACTCCAGATGTCCACTGCTGTGGAATAATACCTGCAGCCTAGGAGGATCTCTGGTGCTCTGTACCATAATGTGACAACCTTGAATAGGAGGCAATAAACAAAAAAATAATAATCAATAGCAAAAAGTCAAGATACAAATTTCCTAAGTTACTAATATTGTCATAGTATCAATGTTGCCTGTAGCAAATCCCTGTATTTATCCAAATTTATCTATTTTAAAAAGTGTAAAACGGAAAGGCAAAATCAGCCTAAAGTTCTATTCAGGTAATTCAGCAAAATTGTAGAGGCATGCAAAATCTTGGCTCTGTAACACAGAATGTATCTGGGAAATCAACATTTCTCTTTCTCCCAACTTGGATTCTTTTTTTGTAGCAGCACACATTTTCCTTAGTGTCAAAATAACTACTCCGGTGCTTGCTTTCTCCTGCTAGCTAAGATCGGTGAAAATGATGAATAAACATACTTATAAACTGTTATGGTTATATGTAATATAAAATTATCAATTCATGAGACAAATTTATGATAATGGCTTATTTTGCATAGCTTACGGTATCTCAAATTTAAAAGTGTTTCAAGTACCAAGCTTCACAATTGATAAACCCATTTTTGAATATGAAGAAGGAAAACGAGTATTTCCAAGTCCAATAATACCACTGTTTTGGAGGTTAAAACCAGCCTCAGTACCAAAAGGGTCAGATCAGCTGTTTAGGGCCAGAAGTGTGTTACCGTAACTTAATTTCATACTGAATGCCCTATTGGCTCCAACAGACTAAATCAGACTTACCTCATGAGTATATGTTCTGACAGGAACACCGAACGCTCTTGCTAGTCCAAAGTCAGCAAGCTTAATGCGGCCATCTGCATCAATGAGTAGATTCTGAGGTTTGAGGTCTCTGTGAAGGACACGATGCGCATGGCAAAATGCAATACCCTGAAGAAGTTGCTGAAGATAACTCTGCAAGGAATAGAAAACATCAGTGAATTCATACTTGTAAATATAAAATGAAGTCCCCATTTCTTCTAACCAAGTCTAAAAATAGGCATAAACATATATCATAAAATAGGATTTTCAGGGTAAGTTTAAGTTTAAGTTTGATGGTCACACAGAGTTATATAGTTGTCACTACATCTTAAAGGTATTTGACCGTTTCAAATTTGAGTATTTTCATCAAATTACCTGACAGACATTTAATCTTTTTTCGTTGAAGTAAGGAGTTTTAAGGACAGAAATTATAAGGATTGTATAGCACATGCTAAGAGTCCAATGACAACTGCTCTGTAGTCTTTTTTTCTAACACTAAGCACTCTTACTTAAACCCCTGACCCAACACTTTACCTACGCTAGGCTCCACACTAACTTTTTTTCGCAAGGGAGTCCGGATTTGAGATCTTAGATTTTGGTCACCAATGTGTCCAGGGTGCCTGTTGGAGGCAAGCCCTGCGGCTAAGCCTAACCCTTAACCTAGCATATAACCTAAATATAACGAAAGTGCTAATCCTACATCTTTGTTGCTAGAACAAATGCCACAACAAAAATATCAATGCATAATTTCCACAAGAAACAAGAAAATAAAATATTAGGAAAAAAAGTATTTCCTTTAAGTATAAATTACACACTTAACACTTTTTTTCATCTACAAGTTAACCTAACTTTTGATATTTATAAAATTCTACATAGACAATTCTTATAATCCAACACCACCACGCCCATAGGAGATTTATTTTCTTCCAAATCTAACTACATGTACATTGTATATGTATGAGATGCCCATACCTTGACTAAACCTGGTGGTAGGCCTGATGGAGGAGCAACATCCATGTATTTCTTGAGATCCTGGTTCATGAACTCAAAGACAAGATAGAGCTTCTTGTCACTGTGTACCACATCATGTAATCTACGCAGTCATGAAAAACAAAAAGGTTATAAGACATTTATCTAACAAAGATGAGGACTATGCTAAACTCTCAAAAAAGAAACTTTCTACAACTTTCACAAATTGTTAAGGATTGCTTTTTTCACATCAATAAACTATTGCAAATCGCAATAATTAGCTCTGTGTCAATTGTAATTCAATTACTTTGAGGCATGAAACTTTTGTGAATCTAAATCACTTGTGAAATTCATGAACATTTCATGAATGCAATAGTTTCTGGGAGATTTGTTGTTACAACTAGCATGACAATGCCATTTAGAGGGTAACATGCAGTACAAAAAATTGTACGTATGATATCACATTTTTTGGAATACAAAAGCAGACACTGCATCATTTTAGCCAAATAATTGAGGAAAAAAGAATAAAAACATCATTCATGACACATTCAACTTCGCCACATATATGAATATGATCAACCACTACTGTTAAAAACATTCATAAAATAGAAAGAATAAAAATTATAATCTAAAACTTATGAACCTATCACATAATAATCAGATTATATTCCAGCTCAAGAGAGCGAGTATAATTACTTGACTATGTTCTTGTGATCCAGCTCTTTCAGCAGTGCTATTTCTCTGATGGCAGTACTTGGGACACCTTCAGATTCTCTGCAATAAAAACAAAGAAAAAGTATTGTACAATAAGAAAAGGGAAATTGTTTCTTTTCTCTCCAAACAAATCTGTACATATAGGCCTACATTAAAAAAATCATTGGTCTAGATCTGCTGGGGACTGTTTCACAAAACTGTTATGAATACATACATCCCATTGAACTTGTGGATGAATTTCAACACATGTAAGCTCAATAAGATGTCAGCCAACTTGTTACTTGACAGTTGTGGGAAACAGCGACCTAGTGTTAGACCCATGACAAGTGCAAATTCTACTACATTCATCCTCATGATACAGAATAGCCATAGCCCATAGGCCAACTCAAGATGCAAGACCATGATGTCATTAACCCATAGCTGTTTTCTTCTTTTCTAAATCGATCAGCTTTTCTTCCTCAAATTGCCAAAAATTATTATTATTTTACACAGAAACAGATAAGTGACAGTTTGTTCAAAATCCAATTAAATTCAAAGAGCTATGACTTTAAAAGTTGTAAGCAATTCATGAAACACAATTTGGCAACCCTATGACGTATCTTTCATTAGCAGGCCCCCCAAAAATGAAACCCTCTGATAATAATCAGCATTTTGAAGTGATTATTGACTAAGATTCATCAGAAGAATTATTTACTATTCTTTGTACCAAGATTGATAACTTTCATGAAATATGAACAAATAAAAAAAAATGATTTATCAATTCTCATATAAAGTTTTGAAACATAATCCAAGTGTACTGACCTAAAATAACCTTTGATTCTGATTACAAGCTACTTTTCATATACATACTGTACATGTATATGACCCTTCGATCTTTGACCTAAACATATAATCTTTGACTTTTGACCCCAAAATCTAATCAGTTCATTAGCTTTGCAAAATACATACATGACCCAAGTTTGGTGGGAATCCATCAATCGGATCTTGACATAACGCTATCTCTAGAACGAAACGTACAGACAAACGGACGGACGGACAACCCAAAAACATAATGCCTCGGCTACTTTGTAGCAAAGGCATACAAACTCTTTTAATTTGTATTTTTTTCTCAGACTTTTCTCAAGCTTTTACTGGTCTGTTCCTATAATTTGTCTGCTTCTATGAAAACCAAACAGTGAAAGTGGATTTTCTTGTAATCAGTTATGATGATGATGATGATGATACAGACAGATGTGTCATTGAAGCACTGTTGCAGTAACCTTGATGCTAATTTAGGGGAGTATAACCAAACAAAAAAATTAAAAATTAAATAAAAACCCTTATTGCATTCCTACAAAGGCACAGCCCCATCATTCACAAATCTGATAATTTATCATTCGTAAAACTAAAAGGAACAGCAAAAAAAAAAAGTAGCACCTTGTCTCGAGGGGGAAAAAACAACAACATCATTTTCTGTTTAGAGAAAAAAAATCATCTACTCTACGTCGACTATAGTCCTGAGTAGACTATTCAAATGCTAATGAAACTAAGACTAAATTATAAGTTCACAACTGAATGGTGAGGAGTTGCAATAATGTTATTGAAATCAATTGCAAATGGCCTAACAAGTAACATTACAAATGGCCACAAAATAATTTTACAAGCTACTCTCATACTCATAGTACTTCTTGACTATAGCATAGGCCTAGGACTAGAGTCTAGGACATAGTTACTCACAGTTATTCGTGAAAATACTAACCGATTGGCATCGTAAACACTCAAGTTGACTGGCCAATCACTCAAACTCAAACGCTAAATTAGATAAAGACAACCGAACAAAGATAGGCCTAAGTCATAACTCAATATGTCCATTGTTGATAAAGTCTGTAGCCTATTAAGTTGAAGTTAACTTTAATTTAAAGCACAACCTTAAGTAGATTCTAGACCTCAACTCTGTTAAATTTGAATTGAATTCAAGTTTTATAATAAAGCCTGAATTTGCTAAAATAAAAATGAAGCTCTCTTAGTCTTAAACTCTAAGTTAGGCTACTCTAAGTTTAACTTCCAACTCCAAGTTCAATTCTTAAAAACTGTGCTAGTGCAAGTGTAAGACAATATTAAATGCCAAAGTCCATGTCGGATCTCAGATACTGATTATAGACAGTGCCGGTAGACTACGAGTGGGACTACACAACAACGTTGTGATAAAAGTTAAAACATCAACAACAGCAACGTCATGTCACCAGACAAAATGCAACAAAGAAATTAAAGAAAACACACAAAATAACTTACGTATCCAATCGTATTTTCTTCAGTGCAACAGTTTTACCAGACTTCAAGTCTCTTGCCTTGTAAACCACTCCATAAGTGCCTTCTCCAATCTTTTCAATCTTTTCAAAATTATTCATTTTGACGTGCTTCTCAGCTCCATGCCACGGGATCGTAACTCAAGCTGCGCTGTGTTATGTGAGCTGAGTCGAGTTGCTTTGTCAGTTTTGCGCGGGAGAGCTCGGGCCGATTACGGCTTGGCTTCCCGTTCAAAATTTCTCGGAGGACACACACAAACACGCAATGGACCGAGGATATAGCTGTAGCGATCTGTTGCAGACGACATTTCGAGTTCGCGCACTTTAAATCACGTGGTCACTGAGTGTGCCACTGATTGGATGAGATACCATTTTAGCCGGCTCTTTGCGATATTGTGATTGGTCAAATGTTTTCCATACCGCCAAGCCATTATATTCATGATAATATTCTGTTTACTTTCAGAATACAACCCATCTCATGTGACCGTTATTATGAGGGCAGGGGCTCAGAATCTCGGGTCTAGGCATATTATCAGAGTTGGGAGGGCGGCGGGGTCTAAAACACCTCCCTGGTCCAATCCAGCGCATATTGTTATTACTTTATTTTTTGTTCTTCGACAAACTAATTTAATTATAAAAGACACATGTGATATGATGAACCTTTTTCCTATAGATTTTAGAGTGAAAACAAATAATTGTAGTAATCATTATCGTTTTTTTATTATAAGGAATCCTGGATTAATCACTGCACAAACCAAGGTGCAGCATTTGTTTTAGAAAAGAGTATTATTGTGAAGGGTACAGTTGCGCAGCATTCTATCAAATTTTGGCCCAAAGCTTTAATACCCCGGGCCCCTAGATATTTGTATACATCATTCATTGATATTAATTTTTTCATTTAATTATCTTCATCATTCATTTATATTTATTGTTATTTCTTTCATTATCATTATAATTCATCATCATCATCATCATCATCATCACCATCATCACCATCATCATAGTCACCATCAATACAATCATTTTATAATTTAGACTAGAAACAATAATCCAGGCTACAAGACTTTGAATTAGAGTAAAGTTGGGGCACGGCTATGTGAAGGCTACAAGCAAATTTATGTCAGGGAGATGTGAGTTGGTCACTTTAGCGGTACTATCTGTGGTCAGGTCGCTGTCTTCGCCTACAAACTTTTTCTGATCGGCAGAGCCGGCGGAGCGACTTCCAAAGTGGGGGCGGGGGGGAACTAACGAAAAAGGGCACTTTCTGGAAAAGGGGGACACTTTTAAAGGAAAATCTCAAAGCGAAAATATTCCATTTTTTAGACATTGGTAAACTCCTATATTGTGATTACATTATCAGAGATGATTTCAATATTTGTTTCTCTTTATACATCATAAAATATATTGTTTAAGCATCATACTTTGCAGTTGGGTGTGATGGTCTGAAAATTCATTTGCGAGCGAGAAAACTTTTCAAGATGAGTGAGGTCGCATTACGAGAACTTACATCCTATAAAGAGGGAAAAAAACCCAATCCTGATGGGGTTATAAGCACATTCTCTTTACGGAAGACTGAAAAGACCTTTGATAACTACGAGCGAGCGTATAGCGAGCGAGCTTTGGGGGAAATTGCTCCCAGTCGTTTGAAATTAGGGGGGACCTTTAAGGAAAAGGGCACACTTATTGAAAGGGTTGAGACACTATTAGAAAGAAAAGGAGCACGTGTCAAAGTACAGAGGCTAATTATCAGAGGTGAAAATGGGGCACTTCTTACACCTAAAAAAAGAGGCACGCACCAGGGATAAAAAGGGATTTTATGAGAATGGGAAATGGGCATTTTGTCTACGGAAAAGAGGCACCCATCAGTTTTTTTAAATGGGCATTTATAAGAAGTGAAAGGGGGCATTTATGAAAAAGGGATAGGTTCCTTATTAGAAAGGGAAAACGGCACATATCATTTTTGAAAGGGCAATTATCAGAGGTGAAAAGGGGCACTTATCGCATCTGAAAAGGGGCACTGACCATACATGAAAAGAGGCACTTATGAAAATTAAAAAGGGGCACTAATGATAAGGGGACATGTGCATTTGTTGAAAGAAAGGGGCACCGATTAGATTGTAATAGGTGCATTTATCGGAAGTGAAAGGGTGCTTTTATGAGAAGGGGAAAGAGGCACATGTTAAAATAAACTGGGCACTTATCAAAGATGAAAAGTGAGAAGACATGAGCCCCTGAACGCTGGGGTACTGATGGGGGGGGGGAGGGGGATGATGTATTGCTTATTCGAAACAAGTGATTTACAAAATGTTGATGTTGTGACATGATTTTCCGGCATTTTTTCTCCATTTTTTTTATAAGTCATACCTTTTTATTCATTTGTTGGAAAATAAGAAATTCCCAAATTACAGTCAGGCGAAATACGCTTATTTAGAAGCCTTTATGTCATGGTCTGCAAAGTGGCCGGGCTCGAGCCCCCCCCCCCCCTCCTTTTTGAAAAAGTATGTTATGAGAAAAAGAAAGAAAGACGGAGAAAAAAATAAGTGACCTGCCAATGTCACAAATAAGGTATAGAAAATGCTCATCTGACCGTAATTAAATGCTTAAAACCCCAGAGCTTACGGGGGCTCCGCCCCCTGGATGCTCATCTGACCGTAATTAAATACCTAAAACCACTGAGCTTCCGGGGGCTCTGCCCCCTGGACCCCACCAAGAGCCCTAAGTCGGGCCCCTGGATGCTCATCTGACCGTAATTAAATACCTAAAACCCCCAAGCTTCCAGGGGCTCTGCCCCCTGGACCCCAACAAGGGCCCTAAGGCGGGCCCCTGGATGCTCATCTGACCGTTATTAAATACCTCAAACCCCTGAGCTTCCGGGGCTTTGCCCCCTGGACCCCACCAAGGGCCCTAAAGCGGGCCCCTGGATGCTCATCTGACCGTTATTAAATACCTCAAACCCCTGAGCTTCCGGGGCTTTGCCCCCTGGACCCCACCAAGGGCCCTAAAGCGGCCCCTGGATGCTCATCTGACCTTAATTAAATACCTAAAACCCCTGAGCTTCCGGGGGCTCTGCCCCCTGGACCCCACCAAGGGGCTAAGGCGGGCCCCTGGATGCTCATCTGACCGTAATTAAATACCTAAAACCCCTGAGCTTCTGGGGACTTTGCCCCCTGGACCACACCAAGGGCCCTAAGACGGCCCCTGGATGCTCATCTGACCGTTGTTTAATATTAAAACCTCTGAGCTTCTGGGGGCTCTCCCCCCCCCTGGAACACGTCAATTGCCTTACAGAGGGCCCCTGGATGCTCATTTAAGCATAATTAAATACCTAAAACCCCTGAGCTTCCGGGGGCTCAGCCCCTTGACCCCCTGCCGAGGCTCATGCCCTGGACCCCACGTCAATTTACGCTCTACCTGATCGATAATACTCCACTTTGAAAAACGTTCCGCGGGACCTGCATGTAACGTGTAAGACTGGTGGTGATGCAGATTTTTCGTCTCCCCCCCCCCCCCCTTCCGAACTTTTTTTCTCATTACGCCACTGCCCCTGGGATTTGAGGCCCCTGGCATGTTTGCCCCCCCCCCCCCAATCCCAAACTGCTTCCGGCGCGCCTGACTGTGTAGTTTCATTGTTATAGGCATGTGGGAAATATGTTAATTTATTAATTAGAATATTGTCTTTTCAGCCATGTGTGACATGGCCCGCTGATCGCCCAGTGACTGTTATTCTGCGTGGTGAAAATTCACTTCAATGTATAAAACTCCCCTACAAAAATGGAATATCCTCATGTGTTTCACTCATTAAATCAATTTGTTATTTACACTCAAGGTAGCCACAACTGTATTGGGGTCACCAAACTTTGTTTTTTCTCTGAAATTCAGTCCCTGTGGAATGTTATGGCCTGTTGAATGGAATGGTTTCTCGGAAAATCGTCATAAATCCTCAAATCTGACATTTTTTAAAAGAAACTATACTGTGATGTAGCTGAAAGTCTGCAGATTCTTTGTTGTTGAATAATTTGTAAAAAAAGAAGGAAATTCTGTAACGTTGATACAAGTAATTACCTTCGCCATTTTTTATTGGCATTGCAAAAATATTTGGAATTTAATGTTAATATTTGGTGTAAATATGATCTATAAATATATGATTTAAAAAAATGCCAACAAAATGAACAGTTTGACTTTCCTTTATATATAATTAGCTGAAATGACCTAATTTGCATATTTGATAAATATTCATAATTTTTTTTTTTCTTAAAAAAAAAAAAAATTTCCATACCTGTCTGATATGCATAGGTTTCATTAATGTATCATGTTCGGTTTTGATTTGATTACATAATGCGCATATTAATTAGATGGACTTAGTTATTTTCACAACTTTTTCATATCTGCAGATTCGCAAAAATGGCAAAAATTTATTTTGTTTGCTTCTGTTTTCAAAACGGTAATAGATATATGAATTTTCTTTTTTTGTATTTTTTACCACAAAGATGATATTTTAGTGTCTGATAATTTAATTTGTTATTTGTGTCCAAGAAAGTGATAAATCGAGTTGTCAACTTTGTCGAATTTTGCCATTTTTGCCAATTCTACAATTTCTGGCAGGTTTTTCGGTAATTTTGCGATATAAAAAAAATGGTATAAAATCACAACGCATTGACCGATTTCAATTCTGTTTTTTGTTTTTTGAAGCTTGATCATTTGCAATCATCAAATAACATGTGTTTGTTGTACTTATTTTTGGTGTGCTATACCTAATAAGAGATGAAAATAGCACTATCAGGACTGGAAGGGGCACTTGTCAAAGTAAAACGAGTATCTCTTAGAATTGAATAGGGTCATTTACAAGAGATGAAAAGGGGCACTGATGAGAATAAAAAGGAACTATTTTCATAGATGAAAAGGGGCATTTATGAGAAGGGAAAGGGGCGTTTTTTAAATGGGGGCACTTATCATAATGAAAGGGGGCACTTACTAAAAAGGAAAGGGGGCGCATGTGAAAATATAAGGTGCGCTTATCCTAGTTAAACGGGGGTAGTTATTAAAAGGGGAAGGGGCACTTTTTACAAAGGAAAAGGGAAACTTGTCAGATTTGAATAGGGCGATTATCAGAGGTAAAGGGGGCGCTTATCAAAAGTGAAAAGGGGCGCTTCTCGTACCTGAAAAGGGGAACTTACTAGAGATTAAAAAAGGCACTTATGAGAACGGAAAATGGGCATATTTTAGTGCAAAGGAAAATGGGAACTTGTCAAAGGAAAAGGGGTACGTGTCAAAATAAAAGGGTTACTTATTTATAGAGGTGGAAAGGGGAAGGGGCACTTTTAAAAATTAATAGGGGCACTTGTCAAAGTAAAAGGGGCACTTTTGGGGGTACTTGAAAAAGTGGGGGCACTGTGCATGGGCATGGGCACACAGAAGATTTTTTTATGTTGGGGACCGGGGGGAAATTCAATGAATTATTGAAAATGTATTGCATTTTTTTAAATTTTAAATTTGGACTGTATACTGACCTCTATCGGTTGAAATGAATAATCTAAATATTTAACGTGCTGCAGGCGAACGTAAACGAGAGCAATCCCGACCTCATAATAGACTTCTAAGCCTAATTTATACTGAAAACAAACGACAATTCGGTAAACTTGGGATGGCCGACGTAGGAACACTTCAAGAACAAGCTTTGAAGCGAAAAGAACGTCTGAAAAATCTTCGTAAAAAACCAGCTCAGGTAAAAAGCCTTTCTTATTAGAATCTATTATTGTTTAGTCCCACAAGCTGTGTAATTCGCTGGGTTATCTGAGTTCTGACCACTCATACTAGTAGGCATGTCACTCCATTTTTTAAAGTTCATTTTTATAACTTAAAATCATGTTTACAAGATGCAAATAGATGAGAGAAGACATTTTTTGTTTAAATCATCAAAATCGGACGATCCAATCAAAAGTTATGCCCATGAAAGTGTCGCGATAAAGCGTGCCATTTCAGCCGTTTTAGGCCATGTAAAATTGATTACATGTTGATCGTCCGGATTTTTTGAAAAAGAGGAGGAGGGTGTTCCATGTTATTTGATATTTGATATTTCAAAATGGCCGCTCAAAATGGCCGCTCGGTACATTTTCCCTGACAGTCGAGGCTATTTTTTTTCAAGATGGCCGCCGACAATTTTTTTTTTTTTAAATCAGAAATAGAGCCATTTTAGCAGTGTTTTTCATGTTTTTTTTCTTAAAAAAAAAAAAAAAAAAAAAAATCAAAAAATCAAAAAAAAAATTCAAAAAAAAAAATAACAAAAATAACAAATAACAAAAAATAGGAGGCGGCCCCCAAAAAGGAAGCGGGCGGGGACGATCAACATGAAATCAATTTTACATGGCCTTAGTTAAAATGGCAAAAAAAGCCCTTTTTCGCCTATTTTAAAGCAATTCTGTCATGAAAGTAACACATTTTACATAAGTTAGTGTTGTTTACCTGCTAACAATGTAGACAAACTACAAAGAACAAAAAAAATTATGAGCCAAAATATTTTTATTTTTTCGTTACAGACCTTTAAATATCATTGATTTCACATCAATCGCCGTTCAGCAAAGACAAAAGAAATGAAAATTTTTCTAAGTCCAGCTAATTAATTTGCGAAAATACCATAATTCCTGATTGGATTATAGTTACATCCCAAAACTTGCCTCAAATCATCTTTGGATCAAGCTCTTTCATCCTGTGTGCATTTTGTTATGTTTATGTAGATCTATACAGATTTCGTAAAAATTTGAAAAATATGTAAAATTTATGCAAATTAGCCTAATTATATATGCAAAAATACTATAAATCGAAAACAATAAGACCTATTGGTAAATTGTGTTGCCTCAAACCATCTTTGAATCAAGCTCTTTCATCATGTGTACATTGTATTATATCTATGTATATTATAGATGTTATAAAATTGAATAAATATGGCTTTCAGGTTTCCACTTGAGTGTTCGAACTGAAGACGTCAGGAAATTTGGCTGTGTATGTCAGGCCAAGAGCTGTTATTCTGGATCGCAGAGTAGCCAGGAGTGCGTAACATGATGTTCCACACCGGTGATCTGAATGAAAAGAGGATTGATCAAGAATTAAACTTCTATGATGAAATATTGACAAAAAAGAATATTATTTAAAGACGCTTACTTACATGATTGATATACCGGTAATGTAAATCTTAATGAAAAAAATGAGTAAAAAGGGGGGCTTGGAAAGTAATTATAGAAATTGCTTATCATGTATTGGAGGGGGAAAAGGAATTTTAAACCCTTTCTTGATTAAAAAACAAAAACAGGACAACAGTGAAATCAGTAACATTCTTTAAAAAATAAAATAAAATAAAAAAATTATTAAAACTTAAAAGGCAGAGTATTTTATCCAAAATATCCATTATAAGTCTTTAATTATGGAGTCGAGATGTCATAGAATACATAAAAAAATTTAAAGAAAGAATAAAAATATTCTACAAAGCAATTAAGCTCCTTAAAAAAAGCTATTTCCATTCAAATCAACTACTCAAGAGAAAAATAATCTAAATCCAGAGGGAGTAAAATTGGTCACAGAACAGCCAGAATATTGGTAAAACAAACAAAATGTTACCAATTTCTTGAGGCTATATCACTAAAATTGACTTTTCATGTTCAACTTAATACTTAAATTAAATTATTGGCAATCATTAATCAAAACTGGAATTTGATTTCCAGTCAGCAATTCATCGATTTTGGCAACGATCCAACCAGAGAGTCAATGCATCACTCTCGCACCACGCTAACAGCGAGGCAGCTGCAAAAAATCGAAGAAAAGCTCCTCTTTATAGGCTTGGTACGGCGTGCAGAAATCAAATTACAAAATGAATTATATATCAATCGAATGCATATCCAGTCTTAATTCACGATATAATACCGATTGTTTCATATTTCAACATTATCAATCAGAAAAATGCAACTTCTTACCTTCGAGTCATTTCCCATCGCGAGTCGCCATTTTGAAAAAAGTCGCTTGTACGATGATGTAGCTGAGGGGTTTCCCCATCTGTATCGCAACCTCAGTACCCAGGAAAACTTTGCTGCACACAGTAACACGACTTGTAATATGGGTATGAAGGTATACAACTCAGAACTTTTGTGACCGCGCTGAGCCAGTAGCGAGGTTGGCAATGGGATATGCGTACAGGGCAAACACGGAGCTTCGCACAAAGGACGCAATGCGCTGACTGCTAGCGCTCAGTGAGTGACGTGCCTAATACTAGCCATAGTCATCATAGTACTCATATTTCTTACTTGATACTAGACAGAACCGTCCAGTATTGGGAATTCTTTAATAAATTTGATATTTGTCAACCTACCTGTTACAATCTAGAATGTTGACTGGCAATCAGTACAGTAGTCCAGATTCAGTCCGTTCGTTCTTTTTATCCCCCACACACATCGCGGTCTCTCCACTGATCGCGCAATCCCCAAATTTCCGTCCACACAAACGTCCAGACGAATCTGCCAGTGTCGGGGGTCAAAAGTTCGCGCTAATGTATGCTGACGTAGTGCCTTCGCTTATGCCCCAATGAATATGCATTAGTAACATCGTCGAGCTTTGTTTGTATTAGGATTAGGTGTTGGACCATGCTGAAACTCTACACGCACTGCCCCGATGCAGTGGAAAACACATTGGGTGGAAGTCCATGGTTTTAGCCACTTACTGGTGTTTGGCCTACTACCAGGGAGCCCAACTCCCTGATCTCTTCACATGCATGCAAACTGTATTCTTGTCTGAATTCAATAAGATTCTGACTTGCAATCACTGCCATTATCTCTCGTTGCATGAATAAATCAGCAGTAAATTTAAGATGGTGGTCTCCTGCATTTGTCAATTAAGTTGAAATGATTTGTAAACCGTTGAATAAAGGTAGAATTATTATATAATTTTTGATTATAGTATATGATCATAGGCCTGTATATATTTTGACTTTTATTAAAGTACCTCGTTTAACGAAATAATGATACTATCAATTATAATGATATGAAGGTCACTTAATTCAACATAAAAACGCTCAGGCATTTGACACGGCACATAAATATGTCTCTTATACAATTCTCTTTCGTTCATGACTCGTACTCGTTGGAATGATGAGCCACAGACAAATTTTATTTATATGTATTTGTTATACGGGGCAAACTTTCATATTTTCTTTGGGGTATATTGAGCTAGTATTAATTTGGACCACCAAGATTAAAGGTATTACAAAGTTTTGGTATGGAGTCATGAATTCTGTTCAAATTAAAATATTGGAAGCATAATGCGTTCCTACAATATTCATTGATCGTTGTCGCGGTTGAAATCGAGTCTGAAGTTATGAAATTATAAATACTAAACTCTTTATATTGTATAGCTCCCTCTCAAGGTCAAGATATTAATTTAGCTATGAAACAATGTTTCTTGACTAAAATCGACCGATTAGCTATTCCCGTTTGGAAATTATATATCACAATTACATATTCTGATATTTTCATGGTCGCAACTACCATTGACGGCCATAGGCGCTATTTGAAATTTATCAAAATTTACCGGGAGCACCGGTAAATTTTTATATTCAATTTTTCTCGAGAACAGAAGTGTTTTAGGGGCTAATTTTTTTAGTGCTTATAATATATCCACAGGGGCATCCAAATATCTCAAAATTGTAAAGATTCACTATCCACCCAATTTTCAAAATTTCCCAAAACTTTGTATTACCTTTAATATCATTCTTACGTGTTTTTTTTTCCCGAAGGACGGGAAAAGGGGAAATCTTGTTTGGGAACATGATGATCTGAACAGGGGGTCGGAATACTTTAGGTGTCGGGAGGGGAAAATAAGAACGAACATCAGTGGACGAAAGACATTCGTGGTTTAAGAAGAAAAAGAGTGGGCCTATTCCCAATTCTTTTGGCTTATTATTTTATTTCCATCTATAGAGAGTGAGCAAAGAGCGGCAAAAAGTCTAATGGATGGTCCAATACGATTTACTTTTGGCTGTGAGCGCGCAAGTGACATCAATCAGATTGTACGAGAAGTTTTTAAGTCCTAAATGATTTATTTGCAAAAGTTACTTTCATTAAAACTTTTAACCGTATATTCGATTAAATGAAGCTTTAAATACTTAAAACAGTTTAAGTCTGAAGAAGGATTTAGAACTTAAGAGAGTATGCGATACTGAAATATTGAGCCTCATGATATTCGTTATTAAATCTGAAAGGTTTGTGCCCGGTTGAAAAAAATCTCTTCGACTTAAAATAATAAACCATTCGTGCTTAGAAATAAGTCTTATTTTGTAGAGCATTATTTATAACGGAAAACCTAGTCTGTGAACAGTATTGTAAGTGTTGCCTTGTTTCATTCACTTAGACTTTTATGAGGCAATATATTGAGTGGGAAGTGGTGAAAATAGGAACGAACAGATATCTGCGGACGAAAGAGACGGATGGAGGAAGAAGAATATCATGATGTAAATTATATCTATCTTGGACATGTTTATTTTGACGTTCGTAGAGCATAGTTCATGTTCCAATTAAAAGGTGGAATAAACCTAAATTGCGAATAATAATACTATAATAATAGGATTATTAATAATAATGATAATAATGACAACAACAACAAAAAACGATTTTTAAAAAAGAAATGATAGTAATAACAATGATAATGATAGATGTTATATTCTACATCATTTATCTTAATGGTGTAATATTGTTCTTTATTTAATCAATGTTGATTTTCATGTTTCGATATGGGCATCAAGTATCCATG
This sequence comes from Strongylocentrotus droebachiensis, assembly GCA_035222895.1. Classification (NCBI taxonomy): domain Eukaryota; kingdom Metazoa; phylum Echinodermata; class Echinoidea; order Camarodonta; family Strongylocentrotidae; genus Strongylocentrotus; species Strongylocentrotus droebachiensis. The sequence goes on from JAVYIG010003849.1 coordinate 45,523, forward strand.
TGTTTGTTGTATAGTAAGCCAGTGAAACGAAATCAAAAAGCTCTTCGGTATGTTCAAAGTATGGGGAATGGGTTCACATTAAGTGTGACAGAATTCCACGAATACAAAGTCATGTTCATACCATCACACCCAACTGCAAAGTATGATGATTAAGCAGTATCTTGGGCAATTTAAAGAGAGAAGCAAACGATGAAATCATCCCTAATAATCTAATCACAATGTAGGGATACAATATGGCAATAATTGTATACTTGTGCTTTGAGGTTTCCCTTTGTAGGTGCCCGTTTTTCCGTAAAGTACCCTTTTTGTTGGTGCCCCCCTACTTTGGAAGTTGCTCCGCAAGGCACTTGTCCACGGTAAGAGGAAACTGTTAAATCTCGAAGAACAAAACCTATATAATCTCACATGGCTATACTCCCCATATAATGTCTACAATTTCCATTTGGTATTTTTAAATTCATAAATTGGTTGTAAATTGCTCTGAAAAATGTCATAAAATGCACTAAAATAAGGCTTATACTGCACCGGAGAGAATCTAGGATCCCAGAGCTTCCAAGGCCCCTGGACCCCAGCATAAAGGGACTTCACACATCGCGCTGGTGATGTGATTTCAGGGTGAGAGCTTCCGAGTCAACGCTCCTTCCCCAACTTCAAGAAAGCTTCCTACGCCTATAATCTACAATATCTATTTTGTATTAGGAACCTATAATCCACAAGCACCATTTTTTAATATAGGTTCCTCACATTTTACTTGAAGTTTTATTTATTTCACATTTTACAGAAAAACAGTTTATATTCTTTCAATTTTTTATTTTTATACAGGCGTATATTTTATAAGAGTAGATTTCACACAAGAAGAAAAACAATTAAAGATTTTAAATCAAATATAATGTACGGAAAATAAGTACGAAATTTCAAAATATGTAGATATAACGGGCAAGGTAAAACAATGTAAAATGTGGGGAGCCTAAATAAAAAGCATAGCTTGTATGTGAATAGGCTCCCGTACTTAATCGGACATGTGAATTGAGTTTCTTTGTAACTTGATTATATACCGTTACCATAGCTATATGATTTCTATTTCATATGTCTGTCTCTATACTGTAAAATGTGGAGAGAGCAACAACAAACAAACTTGAAAACTTGAAATGCAGGAAAACCACAGGTTTTTTAAAGCAAGGATATCGAAATTCACGACGTTGGATGGAATTACCCCCTCCGACCACTTTCCTGTTCGGTTGCTTCGCTACCTCGCGGGGTCACATTAACGATGCCATCCAATTTCTAAACACCCCCTTGATAAAAATCCTTACAGGTATGGACGTGTGACCATAGTTCGCGTGTGCCCTCAGTAATTCGCTATCTCAAAAATCGGTAAGATTTCGAAAATCTAATATATAGGCCTATAGTGGAAAGAGGAACATAAATTAACCAGAGATGAAATTTTCTTTGGAATTGGGTGCGAAATTGAAAAAATATTGACAAAAGAAATTTTGCAGTCATTATTTTGTGTCCGTTCCGAAAAATTATCAACTTACCGATAAGGGTCTGGAAATCTACATTTTGAGAGCAGATATCCTCAAAATTGTGAGTAAAAAGTGCTCCCAAACTGGTTGTATGATATATTGCCTTGCAAATTACGATATTATCTTGTTTTTTTTTATTAATTGCGTTTTTGATAAATCAGCTGTAAAGCCCCGTGCGCGAAGTAAGGTCTCGTTGTTTTTATAACGTTATTAGTTGCAGAGCGCACGCCGATCCGACATTAAAATGATGAGTCATCTACATAATTATGCAGGAAACAATTGTGATAAATATGATCAAAATATAGGTAAAGGGTAGGAGAAACAAGAAATGGTGAATTTCCATATTGAAAAGGGATGGAAATTACCCATGTTAATATCAGTAGCTTAACTTAGGTAAACGATGTTCAGTATTTTTTGACAAAATAATACATACGATTTTTTCAGTTAGTCCGAAACATAGTTAAACGATGACATTGTATGAATCAAATCAATTATGTGCCTGGATAAGTGTGGTTAAACATAGAGGCCGGTTAGTTGGAGGAGGAGTGGCTTGCCACATAAAGGAAAATATATCTTACTTAAGAAGAACGGATTTGGACTGAATGTCACAAGATTGAACTGATGTGTTTAGAAGTAAAAAGGCACCAAAGCAGTCCTATTTTGTAGATATAGATCCATCCAGTGATGCAACTCTTCAATTTTTCTTTAATATATTATAACAAAATATTAATGATGTATTTTCTGTCACAAATTCTGTCACTATTGTTTTTGGTGACTTTAATTGTAATATGATGACCATTGTCTGTTATGCGACCTATCGTATATAATGCTCGCCATATATACCATGCACCCAAAACCTTCGACAAATACCATTTCCTAAAACAGAATACAAAAAAATTATCCTTTTTATTCACCGGAAATTGCCATTGTCCGTCCAGAATTGCAAGTCACAATTTCAAGAAACAATGTAAACATTTCTCTAACATGCTTTAAAAAAACACGACAATCTGATTACTGTGGGGGGGGGGGGGCGGGGGGGTTCTCGCCGTGCATCTCATGTGCGCTCCATGTATAGTTTAATCAAAATGTACAAATGTTTTTTTTTTTTATATATTGAATTGTATTGATGTTTTCATTCATGTTTTGTTTTTATGTTGACTGATTTTGATTGTATCATGTGGTGAGGGAGGGCTCCGTTGGAAAGCAGTTCTTATAACTGAATCGGAATACCCTTCACTGTTTTATCTATTGTAATAAATAAAACATAAATAAATGTTAGATTCGAGAGTCATTCAGTCCCAGTTTCGTATAGCTCCATATTTCAAAGCTTCGGCAATCTTCTCCTCCGTAAAACGATGATGATTATCCACAGACGTTCTTACAGATTATGGTTAACAAACGATGATAACAACAGTTCCAAAGATCATGAAATGTAAATGTAAATCTCAGAAACTGAAACCAACTCGATAAAGCCAACCCGAAGAGCACAGTTTGTGTAAACTCGATATCAGGCGTCAGGACGTCAGTATTTATAGTTCAGTTTCTTTTCAATTTGCAATAGTCAGTTCATGTTTTGCTCCACAATCTTCAAACTTTAATTTCTTTCAACAAACAGAGGATTTTTTATTTATAGAAACATTTGAAATGCATTAACGTAATAAACACTCCACCCTAATTTTTAAAAATAAGTATGGAATCCTTATAATGAGAATAGTAGCTTCGTGACGGCGGCGGAACATTACGTAATGCGCCAAAGTGATTGTCAGGTTTTTCGTCCAATCAGCGTACATCGAACATGTATAGCTTTGTGGGCGGAGTTAATCTCCCCCGGAATTCCGGGGGAGAATGGCAGATTCGTCTGAACCGTATTCAGGACCCAGATTTAGAGGAATGGCTAGGTCTACTTTCAACGTTGAGGGTGTGTTAATTTATCAGCTGATTGGGTGCGCTAAACGAAAACGGTACAGAGGCTGGACTATCAGTACAGTAGAGGCACTGGTCCGAAAATGAAGATCAAACTTAATAAAAAACGAGGATATCCTTGTAGATCTAAATCATATCATATCAAGGATTTATCGCTCATAACGCAAAAGTCTTTGTACAAAGTCAACGTGAAATGCATGAAGGAGCCTCATCGCAGAAAATGCAGATGGTTCTCATTCTTCAGGAAGCATCTGCCCGCGTTTACGAAGGCGATCCTCGACCAGCGCTCCTACTGGCAATGGAGATGATTTATTTAGCATTGATAATATAATTTGTACTTGAAGTACATTGTAGAATGTCCTCAAAGCAACATTATAGAACATGCAAGATATTGTATGCTGCTCTTTACGCAAATTCATTAATTTCATGTTATCAAGTCAAATATAGATGTAAGGTCAATATCATGAAAAGATTAATAAATCTTGCATTTACCTAAACTTGCAATCTGCCTTCGGTCATGACATTCTGATTATGATTTGTTGTTCTTTTCTTTTAAGAATTATTTTCTTTTGTTTAGATACTCATGTTTTCCACATTTGTCTTTTAGGATGAAGATGATGAAGATAGTCTCAAGAGAAAAGCAGATGATTCGGGTGAAGATGAAATCAAGTGAGTATGTCCTCTGATACCCTTTTCATATTAGGAATAGAAGAGGATTGGATCCAGACTGAGTCCACATGCAATCTAAACCTGGTCTGGACTTAAAGCGAACCCAAACACTAATATGAGCGGTTATAGGCATTACTTCGATCCGCACTCGATGTGGACTTCTTGATCTGCTTTGAGATGGAGGTTGAGTTTGCATTTAGACTGGACTGGAAGTGGATTCATTATTAATGTAAACCAGGTCCTGAAATGGCTGCCAACAGGCCTGCGACTAAATGGCCTTACAAAAATATCAAGAAAAATACAAAAAAAATTGTCTATGAGGGATAACATAACAATTGGAAGAACCCTGACTAAAAGTAATTCATTCGATTCTATCAATCGACCCTATGGTACTGAGAGGGTTGTTAACATTAGGTAATTACTCTGTACCTTTTCGATAATGGTAACAATAATTCAATAATATTAATAATTATCAATTATTATGATTATAACTTATTTATACAGCGCTCCTTTCTACTGTCAACTGTTCAAAGAGCTTTATAGTGTTTGATAAGCCCTATTGTGCCACATTGTATGTACCATAGCACCATGAAGTTGTGTTATCTAATGCAAGTTAATTAACATAATATTTCTTTAATCTTAAGTGTATTGAATAGTAATTTAAATTATTTGTATGCGCCTTGAGCATCTCTAGAGATTGATATGTTGCGCTTTATAAATATTATTATTATTATTATTGTATGTCAAGCGCCTAATAATTACAAAATATCTTGGGTGTATCAGCATACTATGACATTGTTGCTAAAGTTTAACGTCTGTCTTGAAATTTCACAAAGTTATAGATATAAACCTAAAAACGAACATTCACAGTGATTGCTATACACAAAGATCAAACTACATGTATGATTTTAGTTCTGTATAGATCTTGTTTAGACATTTTGTGTTTGCCTTTTTGTTTAAAGCTTGTATACTTGATACTATCATAATATTTTCTTTTTAATGATCATCTCTATATTTCTCTTTTAGGAAACCTGCCTTCAAGAATTACAAACCTGAAGATGAAAGCTTACAGCAGCATTTAGTCCCCCAAACAGAGGTTCCTAAAGGTAACAATGATTTAAAACTTGATTTTAATATTAAGTTGGATACAGATTTCAGACTGTGATTAGGAAGAAATAGTCTGTGGAAAAAGGAAAGGTGGAAAAACAGCATTATTTACTGGCAAAAAGTTTGGCAGCCCTCCTTTTAGGGGACCAGTGAAAGCATCATGAAGTATTTCAGGTTTAGGAAGGACTTGAAACAAAAATTGAGAAACATTTGTTGTTGTTGTTGTTTTTTTGCTTGTCAGAGATTTTCTGACTTGTGCCCATTTTGATTGGAGATCCCTGGTGGGACTCCTCACTGTAATCTTTGGAAAAATGACTATTAAGAAGAAGAAAAAAACTTCCACCCTTCTTTTCTTGGGGGGAGGGGAGGGGGAGAGGGAGGGGGAGGAGGTATTATATCTTTTTTTAAATCTCTAAAGACCAATTTCACAAAATTATTTTATAATTAATACTTAGGTTACTTATGAACATATCAGATCACCCATTTTGAGATGTGAATTAAAGACTCGCTTCAAATCCATTTTCTTGAATTGATTATCAGTTGAGGAGCAGGTGCAGGAGCAACTGAAGGCTGCCGTAGCTGAACCAGTCGTAGAAGAAGTTGACATCACAAATCTTGCACCAAGGAAACCTGACTGGTAAGATTTTGAATACTCTACAATTCCAAAATTTGAAATCTAACCATGGTCTCAGAATCAATCCAGACCCCCTGCAAACAAATTGTTGGTGTGGAATCAGTGTAAAGCCATAAAGTATCTCCTTACCTCTTTCCGTGTCACCAGGTTTTGAACAATTGTCATAAGTGGATCTTCAAGAGGTCAATCTTTGTTTTATTGTTATTTATATAAACTTATAGGTGTAGACATACCCTTAAAGGGATAGTTGAGTTCTGTTTTTAGACCGCAATTGCCTTCAAAATGCATTGTTATTGCCCCTTTTCTTATCTATGACATTTCTAGTGCCCTTTGAGGAGCTAAAATTGCTATGAAGGCAATTTTAGACCCCAAAATATGTGAAATTTAGCCAATACGATCATACCAATTCAGCTCCACTTACAAATAATTACGGTGACCGTTAATTAATTAATTAATTTATAATAACAATACATGGACCGGCTGGTTGGGCTTGATATAACCAACACAAAAAAGCCAACATCAGCATTGGCTAAAATACAACGTAAAAGGCACTATTTCGTTTTTTTCAATGGCTTTTTCAAATTACTGAATATTTGTGGTGGTACACAAATATTATCCAATATTTGTGGATATTTCAGCCGTCTCTGAACCAATTTTGATCAAACAAAAATGATTTTGTCATTTCTTTCTCACTTTTGCAGGGATCTGAAGAGAGATGTGGCAAAGAAACTTGAAAAGTTGGAAAGGAGAACACAACGAGCTATCGCAGAATTGATAAGTAAGTTTTGACATAGTTTTTTTGTTTCTGTAAAATATATGCAAATGTTTGTGCAACTTAGAATATATCAAAACCTGAATTGAAACATATTTTTTATGTGCCCATCAGAAAGTCATACACATGAATTTTGACAAGTTTGTCACTAGTTTTGTAACAAAATAATAAATAAATGATGTAGGGAAATTAACCTTTCACTGGTAACAATGTAGGTAATGTACAGACCTAAATGTGTTATATGAATATAGCCAAAGATTTTTTAAAGCTTTAAAATGCAAATTTCTAGAAATGTAATATCTATATCTCTTGTATGCCAATCCATTTACACCCATCTCGTGGATGGTCAAAGACATTGGGCATTCCAAATTTCTGGCAAGTTGATATTTTTCCTCACTCTTTAAGAGATCCTGATTTCGCCCATGACTGTTCAATACATGCACATGTTCAATTTCTTGCAATAATATTAAACGGCAATAGCAGACGAAATAATTATCTTTGAAATAGTGCTGTAAGTCAGACGCTATGTTCGTGTTCGGTTCGGTTCGGCAGAGTTCGGCAATTTTTCACCCGAACTTGGTTCGGTTCGGGGTTCGGTAATATTATAATAGCAAGCAGCGTTATAGCCACGGCGGTCGGCACTGGGCGGGCTGGCTGGCCTGCTGGACGCGACCAGCACGGAGGACTTCTGCACACTGCTTCCGACCAGATGAATTTCACATTAAAAAAACTGCTCTAAACGTAATAATTTGTGAAGAAAAATACTACTCACATTCGTATTTCCGTCTTGAATCATGTTTTATTTTCAATTTTAAAAGAATCATGTTTTCAATTTGTCAATAAATGATATTTTGTAAAGATTTTCCGAGACGGTTGTTGTCTATTGTTAGAGTCATGAAAGCTGCCATCTTGAATGGCTCGTCAAGAACTGTTTTTTATAAGTTTTTATTTTCAATAGGAAAAATATAAAATCGCTATTTTTCCTGAATAAATAAATACCATACTATAATATATATTTATTGTATTATTTATATTGTAAAATTTGTCCGATATTGTTACAATAAAAATATTAATTTTTTGTTGAGCTGAACTTGGTTCGGTCACGCACATGTATTCTTGTTTATGGCTTGCGATCGCGACGTAGCGTGGTCAGGATTTGGGATTTAAATGGCGCCAGTGAAGTCGCGCCCACCACTGGATAGGCATAAATCACAAAGGCGGAAAATGGGAAAAAAGTAAATATGTGACCCGGCACCACAAAACCAACAAAAAGTCGCAACCAGCGATTCTCCGTAATCAGCTAAAATGTCAATTTAGGTGCAAATAATAGATTTTTGTTTTTTTGCATTTTCTGAAAGAGTGGTCTTTTTTGTACCTAGTATCAAAATTTGGAAGTCTAAAACATAGTAGAAGATGTGTTTTAAACGGTTTTTCTAGACCAGTTTTTTTCGCACAGCCTTCGGTCTCTTCCAAAATTTGATCACTTTTCCCGAGCGAAATTATCGTAGTCCGGAAATGGTCGGTCGTTGCTAACGGGTCGTGCTACGCGGGCTGTGATTGGTCCGTTATAGCAATCAGTGCGGCGCGCCATTTTGTTTGTATCCGCTTTCACATCCGAGTTCCAGATTTGCGTTTGTCTTATATTCTCCGTTAACGACTTCGAGTAGCTTGATTGTACATCACATATCCATAATTTGTTGATCAAGAGTAAGAATATTATTATATTTTATACATTTGAGAGTGACAAGTTGCGAAAAAGTCTACAACGTCGTTACAATGCCAGGTTTTGTACGTGAGCAGAGCCGTGGGATGGTACCGGGGTGCACCAACGCAGTCATAGTAAAAATACTTTGAACCTCCTGTGAGAAAGAAAACAGTATGGGAATTAAGTATAAAGCAAGTTCATAATGTGGTTACAAATAATTGCCCAGATGTATACAAAACAAGATAGGTGACAAGCAGTGTTATGTAAGGGGGAACAAAAAGACTCCGGGTCCACCATGAATAGGCATTGTCTAGTGCAGGTGTCTCGGCACTATGTTGCAGTTCACTTAATCTGTCCAATTACAACTCTATACATTTACAACATAATAACTTTTGAAAGACTAAGTCCACACATTGAAACCTCAGAAACATAATGAACAGACTATGTTTGACCATCAGGCCAAATTTCAGCCTAATCTGAAAATCTCTTCATAGTGGTTGCTATGGCCTTTTGATTCACCCTTCTATTGATTTCCCTGTGGTTTGCTTGCTCCGCATGCTTGAATAGCCCCAAACTTTAAAGCTCTCTTTCTCACAATTTAATACCAGTAACCTCCCTCACCAGCTCTTTTCATTCACTAAATTGAAAGGGTTAGGAAGCTTCAATTTGGACAAGTAATATACCATTTTAATGAGGAGAACTTCTTCTTTCATAATCAGATGAAATCAGGAAAATAATTTTTTGCAACTTTTTGGTGGTTTTGTGGTGCCGGGTCACATATAAAATGAGCAATCATGACATGAAAATTAGGTACAAAATGACTAGTTTATTAGCTTGCAAAAACGTTTACATTTTTCTGCCGAACATCCGAACCAGGCCTTTGCGTTCGGTTCGGTTCGGTTCGGTTCGGTTCGGAAGTGCCATGTTCGGCGAACTTTCGTTCGGTTCGGCGGTTCGGCTACAGCACTACTTTGAAACAATACTTTTTAAATCTTGTATGCCAATGAAATGCTCTTAAGAGCCTCATCGAAGGGCACATAAAGTGGGATGTGCTTGACTACAGGCCTATGGTAGAGTAAACAGGAAAGCTGGTGATTAAATGTTGGATTTATTGCATTGAAAAGGCAGGAAGTTATTAATTCAGTAAAGATTTGACTGGAGAAGGAAGTACAGTTTTTTTTTAGATCCCCAAAGGCTGTATCTGACTTTTTTATAAGCCTCCTTATCTCTTCACTGCATTGGTGACTTACTTCTGACAGAGAGGAATTATGATAGAAGGCCATGATTGCGATTCAGTCGGATATTGTTATTAATAATACAAATGCAATGAGAAAATTCTTTCAGTAAAATTTGTTGACAAACTGGGTATTTGCAAGAACTTAGAAAATGAGGATGTAGGTAGGAGGATGTCTTTGTCAAGGGAATAAAACAGGGAAATGTTCAATTAGGAAAACAAGTAAATGATTGGAAAAAGAAGTTAAAGTTGATAAAGCAAACAGCAGTCATGCTTGAATTTATATTGAAGGTTTTAACTGAGTACTTGACTGCTTTACATTCTAAAATATTTTTGGTGGAGAAAACATATTTCTAAATAGCACTTGAACACAAGCCACAAATTTATTGATAGTGAATATCATTTACATTACAGTATAGAATCAATTAATGCAGGGTTTTGTAGTGTTTGATTGTATGCACATTTTCTTGATATATCTATTCTTTGGTATCGATTTTGCTTCCAGGAGAGAGGTTACAGAACTCAGAAGAGAATGACATTGTATCAGCCTTAACAACACATTCAGAGGTCAGTGAAAAGGAGAAAACTACCTACGACTCTGACTCTGATTAGAACATCAGCCACCAAGGATAGATTTCACTTCTCTTTATTCTGAAGAAAATGACAGTGTATCAGTTATTATAGAACATTCAGAGGTCAGCGAAAAGGAGAAAGCTACCTACGACTCTGACTCCGATTAGAATACTGACCATCAAGGACAGATTTCACTTCTCTTTATTCTGAAGAAAATGACAGTGTATCAGTTATTATAGAACATTCAGAGGTCAGCGAAAAGGAGAAAGCTACCTACGACTCTGACTCCGATTAGAACACTGACCATCAAGGACAGATTTCACTTCTCTTTATTCTGAAGAAAATGACATTGTATCAGTTATTATAGAATATTCAGAGGTCGGTGAAAAGGAGAAAGCTACCTACGACTCTGACTCCGATTAGAACACTGACCATCAAGGCCAGATTTCACTTCTCTTTATTCTGAAGAAAATGACATTGTATCAGTTATTATAGAACATTCAGAGGTCAGTAAAAAGGAGAAAGCTACCTAGGCTACGACTCTCTTGTGACTCTGATTAGAACATCGGCCACCAAGGACAGATTTTATCAATGTCTCAAACTGCTTGATTACATCTCAGCAGCTATTGAGGATTTCACATGTGGTATTGATTGAACACCAAGTGACTGAATTTGAAGGTAAAGTTCTTCCCCGAGACCTCACATCAGAACTATGGAAAGAGAAGCAATGACAGTCAGAATGCTCCATGTGAATTGACCAAAAGGAAAAGGAAACATCCCAACTTCCCCAGTGAAGAATATGAAAGATACTACAGTAGCATGTATCAGTGAACTACGTAACTTCATAGTGTAGAGAAGGAGTGACGATAGTCAAATTCTCTTATGTGAATTGATCACATGGAAATGGACACTTTACTCCATGAACGAGTCACCCCAAAACTACAATGGAAGACATTGCAGGAACATGTTTGTGTGAAAACATGTCCTGGAAACGTAACTTCAGGGCTTGAAGAAAGGATTATCAACATTATCATCCATGTTTGACACATATGATTCTCCCTGGCATCTCTGATGTAAGGATATACCATCCAGCTGTGACTTGGCAGACCCCCTTGATGGAGAAAGCACTCCATTTTCCTAAAACAGCATGTGACCTCTTAAAGCAATCATGTAACATGTCCTCAGCTCCTCTCATGTTTTATGTGACCTCTTACAGTAACCTCGTATAGACCGTCATTCAGAATTGTTGATTTCAATTGTAAGATTGTAACATACATGTATACTGTATAGTGATGTTATTTCCTGCCCTTTAGAAGTGGCTGTAACTGTATCCTGACTTTTGGAATCCTAAACCCAAGATATATCTCCAACATGTTAAGAAAGATGTTCCTTGACTTCAACATGCCTTACTTTGTGAGTGATCTGCTATGATTTTGAATTCTCATTTTGCAACAAAATTCCATTCTAAGATTTTTAGATTTGAGTATTTACTTTATTGTACAGTCAATAAAAAACCTTGTAAGTTAAATGGGAAAACTAGCCATTGTAGATGGGTCCTGTATTAACTATGCTTGACATCTAGTTTAGCTGGAGACATTGGAAGATAGTCTACCATGCATACTGCTATGTCTTGGCTCTCCTCATCTTCTTTACTCTCTGAGATGAAGTCTCTGCTCAGAGCATCAGCAACATACATCTCAGTGCCTTTCTTGTACTGCAAAGTACAGCCATACTTCTGGAGTTTCAGCAGCATTCTCTGTAGACGTGGTGGAGTATCCGCAAGAGGCCTTTTCATGATCGCCTCCAGTGGTTTGTGATCTGACTCTACCACAAATTTTCTCATGGACACGTACTGGTGAAATTTCTCTACTCCATACACCACAGCTGCCAGTTCTTTTTCCATTTGTGCATATTGTCTCTCGCCTTAACCAGCCTCATCTGCCAGTATCCACGATTGGCATCAACAGTTTCAACTAATATAGTTTCATTTGAGCTTCTAACTCGATGTCAAGCATAATTATTACAGGTCTTACAACACATAATTCTTCTTGAGGGTAGCAATACAGATGACCACTATAGTCAGTAGATTCTGAATTCCCTAATTCATGAATTTCTTTATTGACAGTTGTTTGTTTAGTTCCAAAGAATCCCAAACTGTCATTGTGGCAGTAGTGTTCTGCTGTGTTTCATCATATCGCAGTATAGCTCTTAAACTCTTCCCCCTTATAACCTCATTAAGTGGTTAATAGCCTGTTGGGTAATTAACAAGTGACCCAGATCTTCTCTTGAGCCTGAATCTAAGGACGGAGCAGATACTTTCACATCCAATTAAAATTCCTTATTAGTCAAGGCCTAGTAAACAACCTCTTAGATCAGGTCATTACTGATTGACAATTCCTATGTGCTTCTTCTGTGATGGTTGCTTATAGGCTGGCAAGTCCAAGAGATTTGATCATGTGGTGTCCCTTATGTTATCAAGAGTTCTGAACATAAATAATCCATTACCGTAATGTATCCAAATGTAATTCATAGTCTTCATGAAGGGTCTTGATTCAAACTATTCTATTCACCGGGCCGGTCATGAATAGTTGTATTTCAATAGTTAGAAATCAAATTGCATACATTCCGTGTTGTTGGGAAGGAAAAACCATAAAGTTTGTCCAAGCCAGCAACAATTAATGTATGCAATTCACATCCTGACTATTATACAAGTAATTGAAATAATTTGAACATGGCACCTAACAAAGATATGTATCATGCATTAAACTTTATTACATTATGAACATGTATCAATTCACTTCATAATTGGTCTGATCTGAGACCTTGTAGGGCTATTAACTTCAATGCAATGATCATATGTACACATATTGTTGATAATAATTGGGATAAACTAGCTTAGGCTTGCCCAGGTAGGAATTTAGGGTTCTTAACATTCTTGAGGACTTGTGGATGTATTTGTTAATGATGAATAAATGTACATATTTTTGTATGCTGATTTTGAAAACAATGGCTGTGGCAATCATTTATTTGTACACTCTGTAGTGCATAACAAGATACTTGTTCAAAAATGTATTCAAACTTGTGAATAGGGCCTGATGATGAATATTGGCATTCGTGTGACACAAGATTTTAATGATAGTCAGAATATAAGTTCTTTAGTGTTTGATATTATGTTAGTGATTTTTCTGGCCAACATTGTTAAAGATCCTTACATGAAATTTGAATACATTTATGAACTTTTTCATACTCACTTTAGGTTATTCAACCATTATAAACAAAACAAGGAAATGAGATAGAACTTATCTTTGGGACCATCTACAAAGGAAAACACATAAATGTCATTGTGATAAAACAAGATATATGTCATGTACATAATGGCAAAATCATAACACAAAAGCAAGCTTATTGCATAGAAGAAAAGAATAGGAAGGAAAGAAATGGTCCATAAATTGCACTCTGTCTTTCTCTTATCTACCTTGATCACTTTTCTCTTTCTCTTTTTTCTCTTTTGTTTTCTTCCTCCCCCCCCCCCTCTCTCTCTCTCTCTCTCTCTCTCCCTCTCTCTCTGTCTCTCTCTCTGTCTCTCTCACACACTTTTGATTTTCAGGCTCTCGACTAGTTTTTCTCCACAAAAATGATCACACAAAGCCTAAATCACAATGTAATTTTTCGCCATTCTTTTTTAATGATCATTTACTGACATGTATGAATACTTATTTGAAAGCAAAATATACATCACAGTACCCAGGCTTTATGATCATCAAAATATCATCAAATACATGTAGGTAAGTTTTGTGTGACTATAGGTATGCTTGGAGACTGCATTTTGAAAATCGGAGTATGAACAGCCGTATTTCATTGGAAAATTTATCTGAACATGAAATGAAAGTCATCACAGGGCATGTCACAAAACAATGATGAGCTGAGATCCTGTGGGAAATGAAGACTGACAATCGTGACAGATGTAAATGATGTGATGGATAGCTACACGTAAGGGAGAGAGAGAGAGAGAGAGAGGGAGAGAGAGAGAGAGAGAGAGAGAGAGGGGGGGGGGGAAGAGACCGATAGATAAGGGGGTAGAAAGATGAAAAAAAAGAACAAGAGGTGACCCCTCAAAATGTTCAATTTATCGGTGATCACAGCCCACATCACTTCCTGTGCGAAAAAACGAGAAGACCCGTTCTTTCGAAAAAGAAAAAATTCGTTCACCATTAAAGATATTCATAGTTTTATATAATATATTGATAATTGCAAAAGTATGTCAATATAATTTGCAGCATAAGGATTTCCTAAATTGTCAAACCTTTCCACACAGAATTTCAAGTTAATTACTTTTAAAGAGGCAGTTGTCCATGATCATGCATCATTTTCTCATTTTGATATTGCCTTACAAGGCCTTCAATAGACAGGGGCGGCAAAAGAGAATTTTGTTCAGGGGACGGGTGGACCCAACATCTGGGTGCATGGCTGATTATTTTTTCTCTTTCCAAATACTTCCAAATACTTCCAAAAGTGCTGTCGAGTAACATACAAATTCTCTGTTTTACTTTGTGAGGCAAAAACAGGCAAAATCGACCCATGTTTTCCTGGTATGACGCTCCTGAAATGTAGTCCATTATAATGTACTGTCATTGTAGTTAGAAGAGTTGCAACAATTAAGTATTCCTAATAGAGGAAGAGACAGATGTATATCTGAGCTATATTATTCTAACACCCCCTGTCTAGTCGGATTTCTAGAATCTAGCACGGGTAGCCCGTAGCTGCATATTTGACATTTCTATATTTTCAGCTGCTCTTTTGTTAAATACAATGCCATACGTGTGATGAATCGGGAGGCCGAAATAAATTATTAATGATAGAACAAATATAGCACCGCTGAAAAGGATTTACACACATGATATGGTAGACCTATTTATTGCACGCTCTTTATGATAATTCCATGTATTGACATGCCGTCTCCTTCCCTTAGTAAAATACTGAAAGCATACTATTCTAACGATGATAAATTTCCATATATACCTTATCTTCTTTTTATATAAATTAATGTTAGATCAATCTAATTTATATATATATTCTGAATTCTTTTCTGTCCACCCTGTGTATCCGTTCATAATTTTTTATCCCCCCCTCTCCTTCCTCTTCTTCCCGTCTCTCAATCTCACTGTTTTCCTTTCTTCCTCACTCCCTCCTTTTTCCCCTACCACCCTAAATCCCCCTATCTTCACAATTCCCTTCCCTTCCTCCCTCCCCCTTCTCCCTCTCTCCCCTTCTCCCTCCACCTCTTTCCCTTCCTCTCCCTCTCGCAATCCTCTTTTTATTTTTGACCAGCACCTGGCGATATTTTCAATACTATCACACGATGCAAGGTCAAAACAAAAATTGCCACAGAAGCTCACAAACCTGTCTGCCCCCCCCCCCACATCTATTACAGAACACCATTGCATAATTGATCACTTCCACGCACAATTATACATGTGCAAGGAGAAAGTGGAACAAATTTAGAGCGCTTTAATTCTTCCCATAGTCGTATGAACATCGACACTGTATTTTATTCATGTTATGACTCACATCATGCTCCTGACTGGTGAAATATTACGTTTTATGAAAGAATTGCCCTCGGTTCTGATTTGAAAGCTCCCATTTTCCAGAACCCATGACCTTAATGCTATAATTGGCAACCATTACTAATTCAAATCAACGAAAGAAGACGTAGCGTTCTTTTTTACCTTCCAGCCACATACACATTTGATATTTCACACATATAGCACGCAGTCTCCATGGCAATACCTTGCAACTACAATTTCATCATGTTTCGCAATTTTCTGTCATTTCCCACATGTCCACGGACTGCATGAGAGATGTGATGCTGCATCGGTCTATTGTGAACGGCGAAGCACGTGATGTTGGAAAAAATGTTGGAATAACACATCTGCCACGATCTCTTCAAAATTGGACTCTTCCCAACATACTCACAGACCCTGATTGACATAATTCTGAACAACAAGCTCTGGCATTCGTAAAGGTTCCAGAACCGCAACTTTTAGAAAAGAGTGAAGATGTTTTGGATCCATCCATGATCCATCTAGTATCCAAGTGTGAAGATTATCAAAGAGATCTTAATGTCTTGACCACACTGACTCATCAACGGCCTTCTGCATATCAGCGAATGGCTTTCTGTCACTGCCAGAAGGCCACATCATCATTCACAGACTTCAGCTTCAAAATGGCCGAAGTCTGTTACGATTTGCTTTTAGTTCAGCAAAGCCTTACGTCCGTTTAATTCATCTTGCTCGATTTAGGGCATGATATTTTGCCTTTGACAATGACATTGAATCCTTCCACAAAACTTAGGAACGTCATCACAATAGCGTTCTAGCTTATAATTGCATATTTTCCGCTATATCAATATCAAATCTGCTGCATTTATTTAAGCTCTAGAATAATTTAACTTCTACAAAATAAACAGGGGTCATACGGGGTCCCCTTTTAGTGTTTTATCCGTTAAAGTCACTACAGTGTTTGTTGTAACTCCATTAGTCGAACTCGAGTTCGCTGATCCGTCGATGCCCCTGTCTTGTGATTCTGTTAGCGTGGGGTTGTTGTTGCCTCCGGGACCAGCGAGCTGTCTCTTGAGTTCTCCTGGTATTGGTGTTCCTTGGAACGAACCTTCTTCGTTTGTTACCGGTATCACGTCGATATCCCTGTGATTAAAAACAAGAAATAAAGTCTTCAGCTAATAGAATAACATCATTCAAAATTAAAATAACGTTTATCATAATGTGATTTTACTCTCACCTAAAACTTTCTACATTTCCTGATTTATTTCAGTTAAAACACATATAATCAATATAATCTTTCTTCTTTAACCTTGGACCGTTAACATTACTGAATTTATTGCCTAGGACTTTGTTTCAAAATCTGCTAAAGAAAAAATGTGTAAGGCTTTATCTAAGACATTCTGATTTGCTTGTCTAATTTCTCTTTCTCAAACTAATTGACAAAAATAATGCGTTTGAAGAACAGCGAAGAAAATCTATCATTAATATATACCGCAAGTTACATAACCATAGCAACAATCAGCAATTTAACCTTCCCATGTTTCCACCTGTTTGAGTACGTCTCGGTTTTTTTGGTTACTATAATACACAACAATTCACTTTTTATAAACTTTGGCAAATCTCCATTATTGTCTTTTAATTTATTTCTATTTGTGTGCATCGTGTCCTTCTCTATAAAAGTTTACCATATGAATGCACCAATAATGTTGTTCAGTCAATGAAATGCATTGTGGTCAGCGTTGCCAAATTGGCCGATTGGAAAATACTGATTGCTCACACCAAGAAACAAAATGAAAAGGGTCTTGTTCATTAAAATGTGTTAGTTTTTACACGTCGTCGAATAAGCCCACTAATTATATCGGTGACTCACGCTACACTTCCCAATTTCTAAATAAATAACAATTTAAGGGAGACACTCGCAAGATATTCAAAAGGGGCCATAATCGAGGGCACTTCGCATGAGTCATTACTTGTTCTCCATACACTTTCTTATTAGTGATTGGGAATTCATATAGGCCAAATTTGTAGTCAAGCAATTTGTAACCTGTCTGCATTTTGATCCGTTTGAATCAAGTTGTCTGCGATTAACTTTATTTCCGAAAATGTCCGAACCAATATAATTCGTATTTACAGCTGGTAATATTTAGTTCGATTCGGGCGCTCGATATTGGGATTCAGCAACCTTTCATGATGGTGAATGAATTCCTTGAACTTTTATTTGAATTTATTAGGGTGTCCCTTGCTATCTCGTCAGAGTAGAATTTTGCATTCCCCGAGGCAGTTGGATGTCAGAATTCTGGCTACTTTACAGATTTACGCCAGTTACTGACACCTATTGGCACACACAAGCCTGCCTCGACTGATGAATGGATTTTAAAGAGAAGGTGTGGTACTGAAGATGAAAGAAAGGCCTATAGTTTGTGAGCTTTCTCCTGTGTGTTTTTTTTTGTTTGTTTCTTTTGTTGTTGATAGTATGAAAAGGATTGTTCTTCAAATGCCCTCACATTCCTAAACTTTATCTTTAAAATGAAGATGCAACTCTGCAAAGAGTGGAAATGTCTTGAGAGAGGAGAATGAGAGGGGATGCAGCTATATAAAGAAGATTTGAAGGGGAATGATGGATAAAATAAGAGATAATGACATAATGAGGGAGACAGTAAGAGAGAAAGGATAGAGGAAGAGAGAGTGGTGATTGAAAAAAGAGGTGAATATGAAATTAGGTTGCCAGCTGCCCCATATGGTAAAGATGCAAATAATCTTTGTTGATCATATTCTGTTCGTGAAAAACATGTACAAAATATATGCGACGCAAATGAGTGGGAAATGAATTACACTTTCCTTAATTGTGGAAAATGCCAACGTTTAATGACTACTGTCCATTCGAACCAGTACAGCAATTTCAAATTAAAAGTCGGAATGTGGTCTGAGCAATGGAGGAACTATTACCGCGCAAAAATCCACAGGTAAGAAAATATCTTTGCTTTTTGGGAAGTATAATATTTCACTTTGGACAGGAAACTCATAATACAGAGGAATTCTCTAACTATTATTTGCAGATCACCGACTCTAAGACAAAACACTGATAATATTATACAGAAGAAGTAAATGAAAGACAGATCACTTTGTGAAATATGTATCTTTTAGAGATGATTGTATAGTGAAACATCTTTCTCTTTGAAGTGGGTATGATGAAATATATACATGTTTACAAGAGGATAATGGTTTAATGTATTATGTTTGTAAGATGAGTATGTGCGGTTAAAACCAGAAGAGTTGGATATTTCGTTGTGGTCTTAAAGTATGTGAAGAGCTTGACATGAGTACCTCCTTACAACGTGGAGCGTGTATCAATGACAGTGTTGTGTAGTATGTTCTCGTATCCTGGCTCTCTCCAAGTCCCTCGCCCTGGCGTTTTTAGAATGAAAACTGTTTATGCTAATCATTAGAAGAGCAGGGCTCTTGGGAGTTATTCCATTTCGACAGCTTTCACAGTTTATGGCTCTCTTTCTCTCTTTGTCCCTTATCTTCACCTCTCTCCTTCTCTATGTACAATAAACTATAATCTCTCTTTCATGCGTCCTTTCTCTCTCTCTCTCTCTCTCTCTTTTAAAAATGCATGTGCGCCCCGTCACGAAAACGATTTAAAAATTCCACCTCAGGATATTCTCACAGCCTCCCCCTCCTTTTCTCTCTCTCTCTCTCTCTCTCTTTCTATCTAAAAACGTGTGTGCAAACTGATGCCACCTCACGATATTCTATATCCTCTCTCCCTCTTTTCTCTTTCTCTATCTCCCACCGCTCTCTTTCTTACACCACCAACTCCTTCCTCCCGTTCAGGGTCTTTTCACATTTTCTCTCTCGCTTGATTTCGCATCTCCTCATGCTCCGTTTTGTCTCCACGCTGAACCTCTCCTATCATAATCTTGACCAACAAAATGTGGCTCGCATCATGCACTATTGATCCCATCCCTCCCTTCTACATCTTCTTCCATCTTAATATGTTGTCTGTCTCCCAACTTCCATCCATCTTCATCCCCTGGTCCCTGTGTAGAAACAGAATTAGAGCTCTTCCGAGAATGCTATCTACTCAATCATGGATAATTTGTTTGTCTGCTTGTGTCTATAAGTAAATCTGGATTTTATTCCCCCATCTATTTTTTTTCTTTTTATCACATACGAAATATCTTATGGTATCTTCTTATTTTCCTCCACTTGCTCATAATTATTTCTTCCAAGTTCCGAAACCTTCTCTTTATTTCTCTCTCTCTGTCTCTTTTTGCAATGACGACCTTCGTCATTCCAATTTCTTTCTGTTTCTGTCTCTCCATTTCTCAGCCAGCCGAGGCTCACAATTTATTTCATTCTCCCATTCACTTTTCAAACCTCTTATTTCCACTCTCCCCCCCCCCCCCCACTCTCTCTCCCCTCTGCCATCTCTCCCTCCCTCCCTCCCTCTCTCTCTCTCTCTCCCATTTTCTAACTCCCCTCTGTCTGTCTGTCTCTCTCTCTCTCTCTCAAGCACACACCCCACCCTACTATTGCCTGTATCCTCCATTTCTCCACTTTTCTCTCTCTCTCTCCCCCTCTCCCCCTCTCTCTCTTTAATTGTATTCCCCAATGTTCCCTTTCACTGCACGCTTTGCTGCCTTTGCACTCGAGTGACTCATCCCAAGATCCCATTAAACACGAAGACGAACCCACGACTAACACAACGGTCGAAGAACGCAAAATAGAAGAGGTCGATGGCTGGGACTGAAATGGGAAGATGGTGTGTGGGTCATGACAGAGCAGAGGCGAAGCTATAACTGTGCAAGGGGGCAACTTTTCTACAATCAAACTATTGAGAACAAATATTGGAGAAGAGAGGAGGATGGGTTAAAGGATGAGAAAAGGCAATAATAGGACACCTCATACATACCCATTATCTGTGATTTTTTCTTTATAAATTGCATTTCATTTACAGAGTGAGACCGGTACTCTGCTACCCCCCCCCCCCCCTGATGATGTCAGCAACCCCTTATTGGCTGGAGCCACACTATGCCATTGTGACAGAGCATCTCTCTAAGTTGGGGCAAGCCATTAGCCTTGGCTAATTTTGACCAAGGATGGGATGACGAGAAACACGTCTCTTCATCTCCTCTTTATTATTAGTGGGATGAAGAGCAATGCATTGGTCCATACCGTGTTGCATCTTAACAATTTATATTTTAGTAAGAAACTCACATCCTGCAAAGATATCTTGTGTAAACCGGCTTAAAAATTGATTTAAAAATCATTTTATATTATCAAATTATATAATGTTATAAATTTCCAAATTTGTAAAAAAGAACAGAAATATTAGAAGCTACTAGAACTTAGAAGCCTATTTTGTGTTGTGAATCACTGTCTTTCAAACTTCTCCGGGGCTATCGTCTAAAGCATAGATGCAATCTATCACTTTTTCTATATTTCACTGGTTCACGTTCATCAAGTACCAGTACTGATTGCTCCTAAAGTGATTATCCTATTTTGGGTGTAATGACAAAAGTGATGAAGCCGCAAAGATAGTGATGTGACTGACCCTCATCTGCTGCTGATGGAGATTATGGTGATGCATGCATGGTGAAGTTTCAATAATAAGCCGGTGATAAAATTTTATTTTTTAGATTCTTGCTTCTAGTTATATATGTAAATATGATAAGACTGAAAGACCATGTGATTTCTCCAATTTCAATTTCAATTTCAATGTATTCATGTTTCCAACAAATCATTACAAATCAGTTATAAACATTTACAACAAATGTAGAAATACATTTTGGAAACAGAGGGGTCCACTAAAAAGCATTGCTTGTACAAGTATGAACACCTGCAATTCAATACTGATATTTATAAGAACATTTAGCTATCGGCACCTCAAGCAAGAAAAATCAACATATCTAAATTTTCAAATATGATCCTATATTTCAAGGTCGGAAGGTGTGCGGTTGCCCTGTAAAGTTAGCTCTTGAAGCTTTAATAAGAAGCAATAATTATTTACCTGTTTGATTGCTTTCTTTCTCTGCTCTTATAGATGAGGAATATGAAGAGAGTGAAGAGAAGGAGAAGAACACAAGCACCGCCAGATGATGACGTCGCTATTAGCATCAGACGACTGTCTGTAAAACAAGTGAAATAAGAGACTGTTAATTGTCAAAATACATGCTATTTTGGGGCTCTGTACGACATAATTATGCTCGGACAATAGTTGCTCCGCGGCCGGTTTCCTCCATCAACCAAATTATTTCCCAAACTTTAACCCGAAGCCAAATACTACACCTTAACCTAACGAAAATAAAAAACATACCGAAACCAAAATCTACGTAACTATGTGGAACATGTCTCGATTTACCCGACACTATATAAACTATAATTTATGCTAATATGGAATGTATGTTTACTTACAACTGTGGACTACAGCCCATGAGACCGGTAACGTTGGTCTCCCGGGCTATCTGACGAAAGGTTCTCTAATGTTAATTACGCCACAAGAATCATACGATTATAATTATATGCCTCAAACTATTTAATCAAAAAAATATTAAACATGGTGTTAGGCTCTCCACCTTTTATCCCCACGGGATAGTGATGCATATTAATGATCTTGAAGATTAAGTAGCGACTATGTCAAATTCCATTAAAAACGAATCGCTCATAAAGCCACATTATCATGTTGCCTCTTAAATTCATGACAATGATCATTATCGTCAATATCACCTTTCTACAAGCAAAGGTGTTCATCATTTTTGGAATATTAGCAAAAATCACAATTCTCTGAGTCACGGTGTGCGTGAGGAGGCAATTTGAGGGTATAATCTGTATTTACCACATCTAAACTTTGTATAATTAGTGTAGTATGCACTTGTTTTTGTGTTATTCGTGAAAACAAGTAATTTGTTTAAATCTTTATATCCAGTGGTGGAGCCTGGAAGGGGGGCGGGGGCGGGGCAATTCCGAGAAATCTCTGATGAGCCGAAAACAAATCGATCGCAATTTTTTCACTCAAGAAATCAACGTAAGACAATGTCACATAATCCTTCATGATCTTCAAAGGCAATACGGTATTGATATTAACTTCTCAGAGGATTTTTGTGATAATTGGAGATAATTTGTGTACTTTATTTGTTCTTAAAGCGATCCGGTAACTTTGTCTCAGATTCTGAAACAAAATTCTGGATTTAGCTCATGCTGCAATGATAATTATAAACCTTTAGGTCAGTCAGGAACCCCATGACTTTTACAAGCCGATTGCCTGTCTGATTATCAAGATATTTATGATTGGAATTACAAATTTTGAAAACCGTTTGCCAAACGGTTTTCATAACACTACAGTCTATTGGGGAAAACGAGTATGGTAAAACCGGTCACTCAAAGATTTTTACTTTTTTGAGGCACTTCTTGATCATTTTGAAGCGCATTTTTTAGGGCTTCAATATTACACCATATCACAGATACTGATAACACATAGGGCCGTGTATCTCAGATTTAACATTGTTAAACGATCCCTTTAAAGGTATTACAAAGTTTTGGTATGGGGTCATGAATTTGGTTCAAATTAACATTTCGGAAGCATATGCTTTCCTACAATATTCATTGATCGTTGTCGCGGTTGAAATCGAGTCTAAAGTTATGAAATTATAAATAATAAACTCTTTATGTTGTATAGCTCCCTCTCAAGGTCAAGATATTAATTTAGCTATGAAACAATGTTTCTTGACTAAAATCGACCGATTAGCTATTCCCGTTTGGAAATTATATATCGCAACTACATATTCTGAGATTTTCATGGTCGCAGCTACCATTGTACGGCCATAGACGCTATTTGAAATTTATCAAAATTTACCGAGAGCACCGGTAAATGTTTATATTCAATTTTTCTCGAAAACAGAAGTGTTTTAGGGGCTAATTTTTTTAGTGCTTATTATACATCCACAGGGGCATCCAAATATATCAAAATTGTAAAGATTCACTATCCACCCAATTTTCAAAATTTCCCAAAACTTTGTATTACCTTTAAGGTATTCCAGATTATTTTTTATCACAGGGGCAAAAGCCCGCATGCCCCTGGATCGGCCAATATTATTGTCAAGTAAATTGCAACTCAAGTTGAACACGTTATGAATTATGGGATCAAAAAATTTGACCTCCGAGTTTATGACCATCGTAAGATCTTGCAGTAGAAATAGTGTTATGCGTTCTGCATGGTCGTCTCAAACTAGCATGCGACTAATGGATAAGTTCTAAACACGATGCATAGCTTGTCTGGCAAAGAACTAAAATTCTAAAATTAATTATTGATCAACATAATTATCATGTACTAACAAACAAAGAATGGTATCTATAATTCCTTTGCAATTGAAGAGTATTATCGTTTATAATCATCATAACTGTTACAACTAGTGGCAAATTCCATTAATAAGTGAGTTATGCATGTTTGAAGTACTATAAGATCACTACATTCATGCAAATCGCAAATTGCCAATTTGGTCAGTGAATTATGACGTAGTCATGGGACAAATCTCTCGTTTGTGGTGTAAAAAATGTAATTTATTTCTCTTTTTCTCCTTAGTGTCTGCTCCCTTGGGGCTCTACTCAAAATATAATATTGATAGCATATTATAAAAGGTCCTTCAAATAGAAAAGACCCTTCTGAATTACACATTTAGGAAAAATGACATTTTAATAATTTACGTGTGTTAAAATAAATGGGAAAGTAGCCAGGCACTTCGTCACATATTGACGTTTCCGATTCAGCCAATTTGATCATAAGAATCATGCACTAAGAAAATTAGAAATAGATATCCACATCTATACGACATCAAATTTAGCATTATTGCGCTCTTGATTCTTATAAATAAACCTTTCCCCATCTACTCAATAACAACAACCGATTAAGAGATACAATAACTATGTTAGAGTTAACCTTCAAGACTTCCAATAGTTTCCCATGAATTGTGATGTTCATTGACACTCTTTATCATAACATAAGAATCGTGCTCTAGAAAAGCGACAGGTTTTCCTTATTTTTCTTGTGAACATTTTCCCGTTTACTCAATGACATTGTGAGCTGCAATGACAATGTAAGATTTAACCTTCAGGACCTCACTTATTTCACACTGACGAAGATGTTCTAAGACACTCTTGTTTGTCATGTGGTAGCTTCAAGGAGGTGTGATTCAAGAGTCAGGCTCTGATCGATTTTGAGAGCATCAGCCCTAGATTCATCACTGGCGGATCCAGGGGGTAGAGGGGGTACATGTCTCTTTCCCTGTAGTGTCCCTTTATAAAAAGAAGGGGGTGGGGGGGGGGGGCTGATTAACTTTTTGTTGCTGCTCGTCCTAGACTTTTTGTAGCCAAATTTACACACCAAAAATGTCCCTTTTTCTTCCTCGTAAAAGAATTTTCGGACTTGTGCCGCCCCCGCCCACATCCCCTTCCCCATGATAATCCTGGATCTGTCACTGGGTTCATTACCACAATCCAGGGTTGCGAGGGAGATGATTTCTCACTAGTTGAACCTTTGGAACGATTTGAGCTTCTAAATTTAGAGACCCTTGACAAGAGGTTAGGAATCATCCCCGTCGCTATGTGAGTATGGGCAGACCATTAGTTTGAAGGATAGGAGAGTATCGGGAAGCAAACAGAAGGGTCGATTATAAAGGGTGCAGGAGATTGGGTACAATGGTGTTACGTCAAAAGCATGCTACAAACATAATTTTGCCACCCGTAATGGGTATACACAACGATGTAGTACATTATACTGCCTATGAACATGGAAACAAAAAGTGTATAAAGGTAAATAACTATTAAATGATAGTAATATTAAACATGTCAAAGTACTATAAATACCCCTCAACTTTCCCAAAGGGTTACAATTCCGAACATAATGTCGGCCGGGCATTCAGTGTACGTTCTTCTATTTTATTCCTCCAAAACGTTCTTACTCTGACAAAAACGGTAATGGCACGTATTCACCTTTATTAGGCTAAAATATTTTATGTAAATGATCAGCTCATCTCTCACGTCATTACTGGTAACATGTCTGCACAATCTGTAATATTAACGTCAAACATCCTTGTTTTTCTTATCATTGATCCAGTGATGTTTTTGGCAGCTTTGTGTGGTCGTGTGCTGCGGCGGGGGAGTGGGTAATTATCAAGAGGCAATGTGTTTTGACGCATTTACATTCATTTTCAGTGGCAGATTCAGGATTATGTGATGGTGGGAGGGGGGCGGGGGGCAACAGTCCGAAAAATATTAGGAGCCTTTCTACTTTTTTGCTACTGATTCACTTGCACTTTGGAGTCTAAAATAGAACGGGGAGGGGGGATTTTTAGGGGCACATTTTTGTTGTTGTACCAAATGTGTACTTAGAGGGTATACCAGGAGGTTGATATTGCTGGGGAAAGTGCATTCATCTGTATCCGCCATTTCCATTGATGTTCTTGGCAGATAATGTGTGAGAGAGTAGGAAGGGGGAGTGAGAAATTAACGTGAGAATTTCTAGATGTTTTGTTGTTTTGGGCAGTTACATGTTGATGTATATAGATGATCATGATGTGTTGCGGGGAGAGGAAAATTAACATAAAGAAAACTAGTGGAGGCCAATTTTTCGATGTTTATAGCAGCATGCGTGTAATGGTTTAATCTATGGGGAGCGGGAAATTTACACGATACCACCTTATTAATGTGTCCCATGTCCAATGGTTTTCTTAGTCGTTATGTGTAATAGTATGCTCTGCGGAGTGTTAAACTTACGTGAAAATCGAGGGGAGACAAACTTGTTGATGTTCTTCTAATTTGCATTGCTGTTGTTAGTAATTATGTGACAGTGTGCTGTACGGGAATAAGAAAATTACCATTGAGAAGGGAGGCACATTTCTTGATGAGTTGTTATTTTCCAATGATGTTCTTAAAAACATCATGATTATTGTCTGCTGTGGTGGTGGAAATTAAAATGACAATGTAAGGGGGGTAAATTTCTTGATGATTAGTTAGTTCCCAATATGCGTGATATTAGGAAAATCAAAATGAAAAGGAAAGGGCGACAATCAGTTGTTTCTATTTCGTTATTTTCCACTGATTTTTTTGGTTTTTATCAGTGATAGTGTTATACGGGAGGGGTGTGGTGGATGGGGAGGGGGAATGGGGAGGGGGAATGAACATCAGAATGGAAGGAGGCAACCTCCCCGATGTTTACTTATTTTACATTAATGTTCTTGGCACGTATGTGTGAAAGTGCGCTGCGGGGGAGTGGAAAATTAATCTATGGAGGGAGACAGGTTTTCTTGACGTAATGTCATTTATCTTCATCAAATCATCCACATGTTGAGCACTCTATGTCGCCCATGAAACTATGTTCACACCAAGTAAGTAGTGTTTAAACCGGTGTTATACTCTTTTATTGATTCACCCGAAAGGCAAAGTAAACAAAACGTTTTCACACCTAAAGTGTATCACTAACCTAAATATTTGTCCGTAGGGATCTACGCAATGCATATTAATTGAAAAAAAACCAATCGTGTGTTATGTTTTAATTAAGCTGCACAAGATAATCATTAACATTAGTTTCAGGATGTCAATATCCAGTGACGTATCGAGAGGCTGGACTCGGGAGGATCAAACATATTACAAGATTTGCTGTGATCCGTATGGTTCAGCTTGGAAATCACATTTTGAGGAGCCTTGTTTGTTTGCATTACTGGGGGAGGGGGGGGGGGGTGAGGGGGTCGCCCAAGCACACTTATTTTGAGGGGGGAAATGAATGGAAACTGCTGCAATGACTGGATTGAAACTTTAGAGTTGAACACAAAGCATACTTGCATGTCGTACAAGAAAGCAAAGCGAGCGAGCATTTATTTTGAGAAATTTCGTTTTATTTGACCGTTTCTCTTTTTCTGATAGTCAAAAATCTGTGAGGTGGCGCAAATTACTCCTACCCCTCCTTCAGATGCGCTGATCGCGATACATATCACCACCCAAACACAATCAAGATTAAAGTAAACACATGTTGTCAACCTGGAAAATGGCGCTTAACTCCCAGGGTTAGTTGAATCATGGACCTGGTTGACTCGTTTCGTTTGTATGCACTGCCACATACTAGTTCGTGAAAGATGGTGGAATAATGGCCTTCTTCGTATCCATTTTTGCCATTAAATTGAATTATGTCGAATCGAATTAGGGGGCTCATGTCCTTGACATTATATTACAATGCTCAACAACTAGCGTATGTGAAGGGTGGGCAAAAGGGGCAATTTCCCTTTCCCGACAGATTCCCGACCATGAAAACATAAATGCAGCCACATTAGGTGATTATTATATTGCAAAATGGAAAGACTGTTCTTTGCGACTCTCCTTTATTTTGTAGCCCCTCCTGAGGTCAAGGTCTGAATACGCCACAGAAGTTCGACCATTATGGGCTCAGGCATAAGTCATTATCAACTCAGCCCTATATGCATCAAGGTTTCCCTCTATTTAGTAAGCAATTTTCATGCATAATTTCTCATAAAATCAATTAATTTTAATCGATTGTGATTATTCCCCCGATGGGTAAAACAAATATTGTACTCGTCGTTCTTTATTAAGCATGATCTTGTACGGTTTTTTTGTACGTTTTTGATGAATACATTTTTGAAAAGCGGCCTGTTTTGATATCTTATGTCACCACTTTTCTTTAAAACACAATAGAGTTTGAAAATCTTTATATTACTTGATTACCACGTAATTGTTATGGTTACAGTCGAGACACACTAAATAGCAAATTAGACATCTGACATTGACTTAACTCGACCGGGTTCTCTTTAAAAAGAATTGAAAATTTAATTTATCGAGGATCATCAAGTACAGAATGAGGTATACGACCAAAGGAACAGAAAATTAAGCAATTATAAACGTAGACAGTTTAGAATGAAAAGACTATTTTGTTTAAGTTCTGGAAATCCACTAACGAGATACACATGCAGAGTTCAATATAACAGTCAAAATTAATCACAAAAATGAATTAATTTAACAAAATTCTTCGCCAATGTAACTTTCCAGATGCTACTCCGATCATAAGGCCGCTTTCCCCATTTGCCGAAGCTAATTATACAATCTTTCGTCCCAAGTAGGCAAAACAATTAAGGGATGAGCTACACTTTGCAACTCGCGTAAGCAATAATCGAGTGAGACTGCCTGTTGCCCTTAGCAACCAAATTGATTCGCCTCTCTCACTATCCCCTTCTCTCTTCCTCCTGCAACCAGTGGCAACAGATCCCCAGAGCGTCGAAGATGGATCCCATAAATGTCAATATTTTGACAACTTTTGCTTTCAAACAATATTAATTTCCAGCCCGAAAAGGGTTGCGCTACGTTCAGCTGATCCTTATAAATCTTGGAGGGGGAGAAGATGAAAATTTGTTGCGTAGGTGATGGCATTAATCTCCATTGGTTATGGACTATATGCGAAATCTATGCAGTTTCTATTCATCATACAATGTATTCTTGTAGACTAACTATTGTTCGATATGCGAAAGAATACCTCGTACTTGCCCGCTTCAGCAATTATGTTTAAGGTATAGCTTAAACCTAGTGCCCGACCTTGAATATATGGGGTTTTTAAGCAAACATTACGAATAAAAACATGAATATTAACTTAAGTAAAGGTAAAGTGTAATTAAAAGTGAAGAAATCTAACAGTGACACTATGATAAACATGTATATTTTCAACTCTCTTGCCATGAACTGTAAAACAATGAAATAAAAGAAATGATGAAAATTAAGGCGCTAACACTGCACATCTTTTGAAATGGAATACTAACGGGGGCAATGTGACCGCCCCAAATTCGAATTGAACTTCATTGCTCATATCAGTAATGTACAAGATCAGCAGTGGATAGGTGGGGGCGTCCCTTCCCCGGCAAAACCCAATCTAGCACATCTTTAGTTTATATACATTAAATAAAAAATGAAGAATGTGCGCCTTATACTTAACCTCGGCAGGAATTTCATCCCTTTAAAGCATTTTTTTTTTTTTTTTTTTTTTTGGGGGGGGGGGGGGGATATATATTTGCTGGACAGACTATTTTGTTAAAAAGCACCTCAAAATGTGATGACCCCCACCCCCCCCCCTTGATTGTGTGTGTGTGTGTGTGTGTGTGTGTGTGTGTGTGTGTGTGAGTTTCAGGGATTGTTATAATGCTACTGTACATATTGGAACGCTGAGAGCATGGATGCCATGAAATCGGTAAGTGTGTTGACTCAAATTAATTTCGATCAATTTGTTTTCAACTAATTGGTCCATCATTAAAGAGAAATCCTATTACGCTGTAGCATGGATTATGATCATATTAAGGTAATCATCTTTTATTAGCAAATACACTCACAGTTTAAGCCCTTTACTTGGTCGCCAATCGAGAGTCTTTTCCTGAATTCAAATTAATGATAAAAGGGATTCAATATGTACTCGCAATGCGTTAAAAGTACGTGCAAGAGAGTCGCATACTTCTTTTGTCTGTTTGTTTTGTCTATAAATATATTCTTTCTTGAAAGTACTATAATGAATGTGTGATAGTTGGTGAACATTTATGAAAACAATTACGAAATAAAATTTGTTTATGAATGTTTCATTACAATCATGGTTGGTTGGCATCATTAATAATAATAAAGCACACACTGATGAATTCTAAATTGGATTCCTAATATAAGAAGGGGAGAAGATAGTTTCGTCTGGTCGAGTTACACGATGTGACCTCTGTATAGAGTCGGGGGCGGGAAAGCGGGGAAAGAAATCCTTGATTTTGAGGCTTACGATTGAGAGGGAAAATGCAATCTGACGTTGCAATATAACGTTAATTTACGCGAGGTTGTTTTTACAAATGAAAACGCAGGGTAGGCGTAGGGTTAGGAGAAAACAGATAAAGTCACTAGAAATCAGGTTCATTTGGTTATTTTGCTTGATTATATCTCGCTCACTGGATTATTACTATAATTAAATCCCAATCTTATGCGCGAATCTTCTGGCGCCGGTACGCAAGTACATGATGAATGGATTCCTAAGAGCCAATATTAAGAATTCATAAAGCATTTGGCAGCGGCTTAGTATAAAGCCAGAATTCCAAACGATGTTGTTTACTGTGACGCGAATGGCATTTAGCAAATTTTCGTCTTAAGGTTTACAAAGCATTTTACCATCCGAAATGATTCGAAGCGATTTAATATTATTTTCCAGCAATAAATTATGAGAAAAAGATGATAAGAGGAAAAAGAAGACATCAAGAACGAAATGGGCATAACACTTTTAGGTCATAAAGGTGGAATAAATTACATAATAAAACTAAATTGCCTATCTCTCTTTTCTCATTTCTATCTGAACAACCTGCAGTGAAGTTTTTTCTTTTCTTCATTAGATATCGAAAAAAGTAAATGTGCAACACTTATGAAAATGAATATTTACTGCAACAGAAAATATTACATGCTTGCATACGAAATGTTGTATTGTGAATCTGAAAAAGGGGGGAAATTAATGGATGTAAGCGTGCAACTAAAAGGCTTGCCAAAATGCATTAGGGGTACATGAGAAGAGAGGGAGGCGGGAAGAGGGTATGGAAAGAGGGAGAGGGGATAGAGCTGATGGAGGGAAGATAAAAGGGTGATGGAAAGGACAAGAGGGAGAGAGGGAAAAGCAGAAGTAGGTAGACAGGTGGAGTAGGAAAGAGAAAAGAAAATTAGTTGCTTTAAACTTTTAACTAAAATGCATTCAAAATTGCATTAGGTATACATCGCAAGAGAGAAGACGGAGAGAGGGAAAGGGAGAGGGATAGAGGATACTGATGATGGTGAGGAAGTGTGGAGAGGGAGATGGAGAAGAAGAGAAAGGAGAAACTGTGAGAAAAAGGCAGATATGAATGGAGAGGGAGAGTAGGAAACACACGAAAGATGGACGTAGGTATATGGATTTATTTCATGCAGCAAGCAAGCATTATGCAACAAATGCAATGAAAGGAAGAGACATTGATAATTATATACCACCAACAACACCACGAGATGAATTGAGACCAGGTGATGCGGATGAATGAGGATGCGGTGCAGGAGAGGATCTTGAGGATACATGGATACCACCACTTGAGACGAACGAGGAGGAGGACGAGGAGGAGGAGACAGATGAATATAACACTGAGGAAGGCAAAGATGTAATCCTACCCGAAGTACTTCTCCCGGATTTCACACTTGTAGTTGATGTTCTAGAATTTACATTTGAAGATGATTTTGTTACCATGGTAACATGATTAGTCCTTTGGGGAAATTTAGGAGTAAATGCCTCATTTGCTGTGAGGTTAGTGAAATCCGTATTTGTTACACTTTCTAATTTATTAGACGGATTGGATGTCGCGATTGTATTCGTAAGTGATATATTGGTTTGGGGGCTTGGATAGGGAGAATGATATTGCGCTGATTGTGATTTCTTATTGAGGGGTAATCTTTTTGTGGTACCTACTGCAAAGTCCCCACTGGGTGCGTTACTCGACCCATCTTTGGAATAATTATCCTTTCCCTTTTCCACCAAATGTGACGTTTGATTAAGATTATGTATTGAGTCTAACCCTGTGCCCTGAACAACAAGTAAACCCTCCGTCGTAGTCCTAACTGTGCTTTCAGACCCCAGACTCAAGGATTGGTCCTTATCCAACTGAGGACTCGTGAAACCCTCACTATCTGTGGGAACTGAGGGTTTCGCTGTCCTCAGAAATACATAGGTTGTGTTCCTATTCACCATGGAGGTATCACTTAATGTCGGAAGACTTTTTGAGGTGTATTGCGATTGGGGTGTGGCACCTTTTAATGTGGACGCCGAATTTTCAGCAGCTTCCTGCGCGTGTTGCGTCACCGTCGACACAGTTCTTATAGACCACCCTGTACTTGTCGTTTCTCGGAGAGTGGTGGCGTTTGTTGTTTGTGTTGCAGAGGATGTGCTAGACGGTGTGTCTGATGCTGTGGTCATGCCGGTGGTCATCCCTCCAGTTGTGGGCAGTTCGGTCGGTGAGAAGTCCATAAAGGCGGGAAGGGTCACATCGAAGTCTGGTGATTCTTCTGCGCATGTGCATTTTTTAACTGTGTCGTTCGAACTAACCCATTGTGGATCGAGCAACCAGCAAGCCCTCAACATGTTGATTTCAGCTCCACTCCTAAACAGAAGAAATAAAAACACAACATTGTTGCCAGTTAATTGGGGATAGTAGACAATAATTATAATGTTCGTCTGTTGAGAACAAGAAATGCGTTAACTCAATGTTAAAATATATGAGACAATGTCCTTATAGCTCTCAGTAAACGTTTTATTATTTAGATTTAATTTACTGATTATGAAGGTGGCTGTTTTTAATTAGCCATTTGAGAATTCTAAGGAATGTTCGGTTTTTAGATATTTGTTTCTTTACTTTATGGTATCACATGGCAACATGGCAGACTGTCAGATGGTCTCACAGTTGGTATCATTTAGATGAAAATGATGTTATTTCCCTCTCCACTCCATGCTATAAGGATTATTTAAGACATAACTAGCAAAATAGAAGTTGACGCAAAGTAAAAATTCACAAATTCCAAGGAAATGTGAATATAATATCTCCCATAAAGTCCGACATTAATTTACGATGTAAGAGTGATCGAAGGGATATTCTTTTAAAATTCCATGAACCAATAATGAATGATGCATGAGAACGATTAGCTAGCTGCAGGCTGCAGATAATCCCCACTGCAAACAAGAGGGTGAAATGAAACAAAATCCACAGCCAATGCATGTTTCGTGTGTTTGGAGCCAGAAGGCAGTACATCTGTGTTAGGTAGATGAGTTAACACCCCTTCCAGCTCTGACCACATACAAGGAAACCTGAAACAACGTCTTAGCATATACATGAGCCGACAATATACACCGGCCTACCCTTTTGTGCCTCTAATAACCTCTCTACTATATTCCATCTACCGTAAATGATTTAGTATATCACGCTTTAGCGTTGAAAATGTACTGCGATAAACTCTTGAACTTCATGCACGAGTTCATAGGAAGGGAATCTGAGATCATAATCCATTATTAATCATCAAGCTCTAGCTAATTTTTGGCGAAATCTGTGACGAAAGAGGGCTCGTAGCCTTCTTTGACTTTCCTTTGCAGCAGCATACACATAACAATCCATGGCAACGGAAATAGAATTAGATGTTTCTGATCCACCGAACCCTCTCTCACAAGACGAATGAGTCACTTTCTCTGAGCATCGAATCTCCGAGCTTGGCTTGCCAATGTGTGCTTGAAAATAACTCGGGGAATGAGGGTACTTTGGAATAATGTTCCAATAAAAAAAAGAGATTCTAAAAGGTGAGCATGAAATGGAGATTGACAGTCCAATTTACCAAGCAGACGGCTCGATGTAGCCATTCTTTAAGAATGGTTTGTCACATTGGCATTTTGAAATACCGAGTGAAGGACGAAGAAAATGTAGATGTGCTTTCTATTGCTTTGGTTATTCTGATGAACAATGAAGATAGAGAAAGAGAGAGAGAGAGAGAGAAGAAAAAGAGAGGAAGAGAGAGAGAGAGAGAGAGAGAGAGAGAGAGAATGAGAGGGAGAGGGAGAGGGAGAGGGAGAGAGAGAGAGAGAGAGAGAGAGAGAGAGAGAGAAAAAAAAGAGGGAGAATGCGTTCGAAGAGGGAAACATGAAGACAGTGAAAGACCTTAGGCAGGACAATAATATTTTTCAAAACCTTGTGCGAGTGATTGAAAATCAGAAGGATACGAAAACTCTAAAAATGACAAGACCGGGATGAATGTTTGCTTTTTTGTCAATCTCTTATTTGTGTCCTTATAAAAGATGCAGCTTATTGTAAATAGTAATACGTCATACATTGCTGATGGCGATATGCTTTTAACGGTGATCAGATTGAGTGGATTGATGTTTCACTGAAGATGTCTTCAACCTATCTGGGACATCTCTGGCTTTGTGAGAGGATACCCCAAGAGAGAAGGCATGGAATACACGTTTGCTACATGGCTAATATTAGCATAATCTTCAATATTATCTTCTTCACGTTGGGGTCGGATAAAGGGTAAAACGAGGTAATTCAATATAGAAAATATCTCTTGTTGAGGAACGAAAGCATATTCCAATTCAATTCCGTGTTTATCGTTTACAATACTAATTGAACGCGTGTTTTCCGTTACAAAAACATTATAAATTTTCACAACTCTACAATTTATATATTATATATACATGTATGAGGGGAATGGTGACTCGTTACCATTAACAGGGAATTAGTTTGTCAATCAAAAATTCAAATTAGAACAGGAGGGGTGTGCATGTGTGTGGGGAATGTGGGGAGTGTGTGAATGTATGTTTTATTTTTTAAATCCATTACAAATTACAACTTAATACATTTTTTTTTTTTTTTTTTATTTGTTTATGTAATTTCGATTTGAATTACAAGTTTTTGTTAATGATACTCACAACTATAGTTATTAACCATACTTAATTCAATCTTATTGTAAAAATACATTGTATACATATATTTACAACAGCACCACATGATATTTTACATGTCTAACTCTTGATCGGGTACTTGTTTGTCGAGTAAGAGACTTGTACATTAGGTATAATCGGTCTCTGTAATCTAAAGTTTGAATTTTAAGGAATTACTATCCTTCTAACAAATCTTACTCTAAGTGTATCTTTTATTAATTTTTAATCCATGCTTCCTTTACGACATTTTATGATTGATTGACATTTCAGATACGTAATATGATTTATAGTCACCTCTGCTGCTGCAATACTCTTGGCAAGGTGCGCTGCGCAATCCAAATGGCAATGGTCCAAACCCGTGCGTTTTCAAATAAACACACATGACCATCCCATGGTTGCAACCAAGTAAACATAACCCAAAGTAATTCTTCGTCCCATAATCACCCTGTCAACTGTTTTTGTAGTTAATTTTATTTTCAATGATGATGCAAATGCAATACATTAGGAATATTATAAACTGAAGGAATATTCAATGCTCATTTGATATAGGAGAAAGCAGTTAATATGTTTACTTTAAAAAAAAATGTTGACCACAAACATCTGATACCCCCCCAAAAAAACTATTATATTACTGGATTTGCAGGCAAAATGCGGTCAGTGTGTCATTTCTCATATTTTAAACCCAACTGTTAAATTAAACAATTTTTTTGTCAACAAAAACGAATGGACTATTTTGAGGTTTACACACATGGGAAGATGCAAAGACGACAACGTATTTAGAGAACACCATAATTATGCTTATAGCACAGCGCGGCAATTATTTTCTATATAAATGAACCCCTAAACCCCTAACCTGTATATTTTCAAACATGACAGTAAACATGAAATGTTCATTAGACATGCATTCAAATCCGGTCATATGATGTTTAAAAAAACAATTAAAAAAACACCCTGCTAAATTCGGTTGAGTCTCAGGCGGGTCCCCACATTAAATCGAACAATTATAATTTCTCGAATTTAACAGGCACATGTGCACGTCGTGAGGGTTCAGCCTTTCTTATGTCAGGTCATGTCTTTTACATGTCGTAGCTTTCTCTTCCCGTGAGCCTCTGCATCCCGCTCCCCCAGGATGCACGACGGGACGATGACTTCCGGATCCACCCGGTCTCCAGGTGATTCGGCTTGCCATCCGGATACCAGAAGATCCGGTTGGACACGTTCCCAAAATGAATATTTTGCTAAAGCTACATATTCTTTGGCACGTAGACTGATTTTTTCCCACTTAAGGCCTATATAAAATGAATTTTCTAAGGAATAATATAAGTTCTGGTAACATTGCAGAGAAAAACTAAACCTTTCAAAGCATAAATTATGGTACAACTGCAAAGCAAAACTAAATATTCTACAACAACTTCAAACACATGAACATGTATTATTTTCCGATCACATGATTTAAAAAGGAAGAAGATGAATTAAGGAGTTTATTTTACACGTGCAATATGATTTTCCACCTTTTTTGTTCATGCACTTTCAACAATATTTGGTGCGGAAGAATGATGACATTTTCTCTTGATTCTCCGACACCAAAGACATTTTTGATTAAAAATCTGGAATACTCTGGAGACTAAACTAAGATGGTGATACACCCTACCACACCAAGGGGGTGTTGAAAGCAGTTTTAGGGAGGTGTCATCTAATAACAGCTACGATCCGGCAGATGATACGACTAGGCCTACTGGATATTTGAAATGCAGACTTTTCGCCAGATAGGTACTGATATGAACTTGTATTGGACGGTGTGCAGTTTTTTAAAAATAGATACAGGAATGATCCTGGAGGCCGAAAGTTTTGCGACAGATTCGTATAGTGTGCCCAATAAACATTATTACATAGTAAATACAAGTATAGGACTTACATAATAATCAAACCGATGTGATAATGTTTAAAAGAAATTGTAATTTTTGTGTTCAACATTCATTTATGATTATCTTTCATTTTCCAGTAGTGCTTATGAAATATATTAAGTATATTTGAATAATTAGCTAGCATTCTCAATCTGAAGATAATTATTTGTAGATTTACAATAAATCTCCGACAGTATGACATTATGTTTTTTTCAATTTGTCCGATGACCTTGAACATCTCCTGTCTTTTTGAAAACCTAGCCACTAATAGCTGAAGTGCCTTACGTACTAGATACTGTGTAAGAAGCTTTGAAAGCACTGTTCAGAGGAAAACAAGAACATTGCCTTAAATATGTCTCCAAGAGATATATTGTATGCGAGGCAAATTCGTAATTGTGTGGTTAGATCGGTTTTATGGTAGTGTTGAATTCTACTGTAAGATTCATATCTTGACCCGAGTCAATTTTTTAGAGGATGTGTGAAATTTGATAGCGTATGAATCTTTCACCCTCATCGGTTTATTAAACTTGGATTGAGATGATTTATGTATGAACTATACCACATGCCATGAATACTCAATTGGAGGGTTGGCTGGTTTATAAGAAACGTGGTCCTATAGATGATGGCAGGGGCGGCGCCAGAGCATTTTGTAAGGGGGAGGGGGCACAAGTCATGTCTACAAAATGCTGACGAACAAACAATAAGGAGTTTGCAAATTTACTGAGGGTAGTCTACAAACAATAATTCTGAACAACAAGGGGGATGCTCTCGGATATGGTAGAAAGTGGAAGTGGCACATACTTCAAAAATCTCCGACACCCCCTATAGCTTTCGCCCCTTGATGGCACCTCTGTGTCATGAGCATACACGAATATCATAAATACGTAACATGTCCATATCAATAACTAACACATTACAGGCCTTATAGGAGAGAGCTGAATTGTTGTTTGCTTTATGGTATTAATCTTTCAGAAGAGAATGGAATTGTTATGAGGAGGGCTTTGTCCAACGTCAGGATGAACTATAGCCTTATAGATAGATAGATAGATTAATCTTTCAACAGCACTTGGTTTGCCTTTTGGCGTTAATAAATCAGCAATGTTTAAAAGATAATTTAAGTTAGAAAACAATTTTCTAATTAATATTTGCTTGAAGCTCTATAAGATTTGAAACGAATAATCTGTCACTCGACTCAAATGGTGACAAACGGTTTACATAAAGTCAATTGAGTAAGCTAAGAATTAAATTTAAATTATGTGAGTCACATAACTAAACATGATCAACGATTAATACAAATTGTACCCATGCACGGAGGAATGTTCTTCTTTCAACTCATTACCTCTCAATCATAATCACAATTTCGTCAGTCCAATCACTTTCGCTGCTTATCAATAATTAATGCTCATCGAAGTGTAATATTATAGCAGCAAACAGTAATATCTACATAACGGCATAATGGCAACCGTCAATGTAAAAATGAGACCGTTTGATTCATGTCAAACTCCTTTCCTCTATCAATATTTATTGATACATTTGCTTTCTGAATTTAGTTCAGCTTTCTGTATGTCATCGCAATATTCTAGGCCATTCCATATTGTGATCGAAGTAAAGGGAAGATGTTTTGATTACACATCAATAATTTTACAAGAGCAGCTGCATCAATAAGTCTTGGTTGCTTCAATTATGTATGATCCCCACACAGACGCCATTTGTTCCATTTAAAATTCAAATGTTTCATTACTCGCAGGACTGGATACATCGATCTTTTTACCCCTTATACACCTTCTCTCATCCCCTCTCTCTCATACTCTCTCACCCCTCTCTCATCTCTACTTGGTTTCTTGAAATGAAACAGTTTCAAAGTCGCCGTCAAAATTCCAATGCAATTCTTCACAAGTGTAGAATATATGCATCCAACAGTTGTGTACATTGTAAGTTATTAAAAGCAGAGTATATGGTTTCACTATCGAAAATACTTTCGAAAAATCAACTTTTGTTACATATTGACATAATGCGAACATGATTTCTACATCAAGTTTAGGACAATTTTCAACACACCTTTTTATTGCCTATATTATAGGCAATAAAAAGGTGTGTTGAAAATTGTCCTAAACTTGATGTCTTGAAAGTTGGTTTACCATCTTTAACTAAATCGAGTAGAGAAAACAAATTAAGTGGGTTAAGAGAGATTGTATTTACATGCACATTAGTGCATATATACCCTGTTTAAGAAGTCGGCACATTCTCTAGTGTCTGTCCCCACCCTCCCCCCCCCCCCCCACCCATAAAAAACATTGCAATGCAAGAGAAAGAAAACACAGTGTACATAATGGGCCCAGCGACCTTTCACTTGACACATCGTCCCAGACATCATCGCCCAGAAACCATCGTCCCTCAAGTATTACCAACCGTACTTGCTACAACCTCAAAGGGCTTAGGCATACAGACAAACGAATACATTATCCAATTATGTCTGACAGTTTTACTCTATCACTGTAACACTATCACACTATAAAATGCGCAATTAAATCTAAATTGGATTAGTATGAGGAGGTAAGGTGGGACCAATGATTTCGGACTATATTATGCTCAACTTTCATAATTTGATGATTCCATTATGGGATTATAGCGATGATCTTACACCAGATAGTGTTAATCTAATCTCCGTTGGACTATTTTTATCCATATCCGTCACCATGTATAATTCATCATGCTGACTCTGTGCATCAGCAATCTCAAAATATCACCTATGTAGAATGCCTAATGATTTTTTTGTGTGTAACTAATACAACTCGTCAAACTTCGTGATGTTCCAACAATTTTATAGCATGAGCCTTATGGTCTACAGACTCATTTTCTTTGAAATAAATTTATGTTTTCCCTGATCTCAATTGTGTTGTAGTCTATATAGGCTTATGCATGATATATCCCAAACTATTGTTGAATAGTGTTATACCACTATAGTGTAATGTTAGTGTATCCAACTCGTCAAACTTCGCGATGTTCCAACAATATTGTATGAGATCTCAACCTCCATAGTTTGTGGCGTACTCTATGCATCATCAATCTCAAAATACCATTTAGAAGTCGTGTATCTCACTAACGTTTTCAGATGTGTAAATAAAGCACTCGTCCACCGTTACGATATAACACGAGCCCTAGCCTACTTCCCGGTGCTAAGTGAAACCAGGGAGATGCCACCTACCTGGTAAAACTGTGTATAAAGCCCTACCCTTTCGTTTCGTCTTTCCACGTATTAATTTACCTACTCAAGACTCAATTCAACTCAATTTAATTTGCGCTTCTTGGTTCGTGATACATCGTATTGTAACATCGTAAAGCAAAGCAACAGGCGTTATAATTACCCATGGACGGGGCCAGAGTAGTTTGCAAGGGGCACAATTTAAGAAAGTGAGGCAAACAAACCAAAGGAGAATAACGCGGAAGCCAAATAAGGGGGTTCTGGGGAGAGGGGGATCCCAAAGATAAATCAAGGGAGAAGAAATCGCCTTTGTTCTCTGTAATAATATCCCTGTAGTTGCCCGGTGTCTTTATGTTTGTACTTTTGTAAGACAGTTTGAAAACCAGATTTAGCTTGAAATTGATTTCGAATTTTGAAAGAGGCAAACATTATTATTCTTTGCCTGATGAGAGACACCCCAACTAAGTGATGAGCTTGATATGTAAATTGATTTTCACAGAGAGGGGAGATGTTAGATTTTGAGAAGAACCTTTTGCCTGGAGGACACATGAAAATCGTCTCATATCAATTTACCCATGACCAGGAGCAATTCGAAAGCATTCATGAAACACGAGAAAGTGAAAAGCTAGAGACAGATCGATAAAACAAACAGAGGGATCATTAATAAGGGCAGAGTAAAGGAAACAGAGGAAATAAGAATAACACAGAGAAAATGGGTGAATGGAATAGATCAAGATGGAGAGAAGGGTAGGAGTATGATAGATGGAATTAGAGG
The DNA here is from genome assembly GCA_035222895.1 of Strongylocentrotus droebachiensis. Classification (NCBI taxonomy): domain Eukaryota; kingdom Metazoa; phylum Echinodermata; class Echinoidea; order Camarodonta; family Strongylocentrotidae; genus Strongylocentrotus; species Strongylocentrotus droebachiensis. Next base: position 86,603 of record JAVYIG010003849.1, read on the forward strand.
GAGGATACAGAGAGAGAGAGAGAGAGAGAGAGAAGGAGAATGAGAGGGGGAGGGGCAATATTCAAATTGGGAAATTGCATCAGAAGCCCTTTGGTGTTCTGTATACATTATTATATGTAAAATCGTATATCCAAATACTGAAATAAACATCTTGTACAGGATTATGATTTAGTCAAATCAAGTTTTCAAGCAATCTGTGCACTTAAAACATACGTGCTCGGATTTATCTTATAGTCCTTCAGAATTATTTATATTTCTACTTTGCATCGTATATGACCGTGGAACAGTATTTCAAGGTTTGGATGTATCAAACATACACCAGTGGCGTATCTAGAAATTGATCACAAGGGGAAGGAGGATCATCCTCATATGTATTTAGAGCCTCGGTCACAAATGCCATTGCGAACTGCTAAGAATGCTGTACGAACGATTTTCAGACCATGGAAATTCGGTAAAACCATGGAAAAACAGGGAGATTCATACGAACGCAGTTCTTTCGAACCTTTGTGACCGTAGCTTTAGGTAAAATCGCGCATGAACCCAAACTGAAATATATTTTGATTCCCCCCCCCCCTATGGGTCTTCTTCAAACGGGGAAGGGGCATTCGCTGGATACACCAAAGGACTCTAAAGCCTAGGTCAAAATTGCCATTACGAACTGCTACGAACACCGTACGACCGATTTTCAGGCAATGGAAATTCGGGAAGACAATGGAAAAACAGGGAGATTCGTGTGAACCTTTGTGACCGTAGCTTTATTCAATGCAATTGAAGGGTTTTATCAATGACAAATGGCCATTATAATCATTGTTATTCAACATCTCTTTGTGACGACGACAACCCGATGTAAATAATGTGAGTGTCCTTTACTGCTCAGACTGCATTAAACAATCCGTTTCTTGGCTTCCAATGACCTATCCTAGAGTTGGAAAAGAATGCTTGGTAGCCCTATAAAATGTTTGTATAGACCTAATCAGCGAGGATACCCTATAACAGGTGACCTTAATTCTTTTCAATGATAAAAACATTATGAGATGTGCATAATTGTTCCAAACTAGAGCATAGTGCTCGTCGCGAAATTCCTTGACCAGATTGTACAGGTAAACATTTCATCAATGTCAGCACTTTTATCACGAGTGACATGTGATTTAAACTAAGTATTGAAATGCGAGGCCCTAGCTATTTGCACATAGTGTCAACAGTTTATTGCGGATTAATTTGTATTAATGCCATCATAAGTGCGTATGGCAAAGTTTATGATATAACGTGCACTTCGTCCATATATACGACTGGCGTACTGATTCTTTATTAATTCATTACATCAATGGAGATGCTAAAAAGATCTTGTTCTGTAAATAATTACAAACATAAATAAAAAATCTGCTAAAACTCTTTTAAAAAGATGTTATTTGCACTCCTGCATTGAACTGATTTTATATAACGACAGGTCATTAGATACCCTCCCCCCCAAAAAAAAAAGGCATTGGATTTTTGAATTAAACATATATTGCACACAGAAATGAGAAGCAATAAACCGATTACCATAATTCTAAAAATGAAACATAAAATTGTAAAATAAAATAATACATTTCTCAATCAATTCGACTTTCATCAAACATTATGAATCGAAATATGACAAGACTCCTGAACTAAATTGGATGGATCATGTTATCGAACTACAAGTCACGTGGTCTAGTTTACACCAGTTAATGGGCACAGTAGTCCTACATATCAGGCTAAACAATCATTCTGCCAGATGCCATATTTCTAGGGCAATGTAATTAAACGGTCCTCAAGCATGTCGGTGAGAGCCCTTCCTTTTGAGATGTAATACGAGGCTGGTTTTCATTCGAGAGATCAAAGAATTGTACCCAAGGAAAGTAAATCCCGGTAAATTTATAGTCTCAAGTTTAACGGCCTTTCCAAAATGAGTTGTCTATAAATGGTTAACAAACTGTCTTTCAAGTCGTTTCTTCCATTGAGCAATAAAACGGCCTGCCTTCTTTTCGCTGTATTTGCCAATAAAAAACGTTAAACAGAGTACCACGATGCCTATAATTGCCACACATTGCAATTTTACTAACATCGAGATTAGATAAGGATGAAGGTGCTTAGAAATTTATCTGGAATAAGAAGGAGAAACCGACTCAACGTCGACTCCACACTGGCTCCAAAAAGACCGATTCTTAGCCAATCGGGATAACGTATTTTTTTTTAATTCGGTCTGTTGTCGGTCTCATTGTTGTGAGTGGGGTGGGGTATGTATGACTCCTTCGTGACTGCGACCAACATCATGCCAGAGAGAACAGCTGGGTCACAAACAGATCCTGTAGCTATCTGGGGCTATATTGATCGCTTTCCGAGGAATATCCTCAACATAAGAACGAACCACTGAGGTCTACACAATTAAATACTCAAAAACAGATCTCTATAGAAACAAACCATCAATTGAACTAATGATATTGCAAATGCTTTTCATTTTTTTCAGAGTCTTCTATTATAACTTGCGTATTTCATTTACGCCTCGTTATGCTTGTAACCTATTTTACTCGTAAATAAAAAAAAAATCAAGGTCAATGCTAGCTTAGTTTTATTATCAGCTGTCTTGAATTCGCATGTAGAGGTGACGTGATATCCAAGGATTGAGGGTTTGAATCCCAGCACGGTACTAGCATCCTTTGACAAGACATTAATCCTCATGTGCAACTCGCCACTCAGGAGGAAATGGGTACCTGACAATTATTGGGGCAATAATTTATTGGAGGGACCTCAGGAAGAACAGCAATTATGCGGATGAGTCTTCCCTGGGTAAACAATGTTCTAATTATTGTTATAATATTATGACATGTTGACTCTGGGACGTTCGAAAATATATGCGATAATATCCAACAGACCTCCAATGAAACATTTACATAAATAAACTTGAACTTAAAGAATTCTTCGCTCAAGGATTCATAAACTGTTCACATAAAATGACGCATTATAGAGAGGGATAGAAAGTTCAAAATAACAGGTGAGTGGGAAAATGATAACGGCATACGACAAAAGGGACATTACCTAGCATGGCAGAAGTTCGTATTACTATTGATGGAATATTGAATCGATTGCTGGTAGAGGATGAAAGAGATGGATAATAAAAACCCGGAAACATGACAGATAGATGTCAAAATCAGGACAAATGAATAAAGGTGACAGCAGCTGTCCTACCTTGAACTACACAAAGCACTGGCTGTTAGGAGTGCATTCTCTGCAAACATATACGAGCGAGATAATCATGTACAACCACACGCGGATAGTTTGTCGTTTACACACTGCAATCTAGTTGACATGGATATGACTTGATCGCAAACACTTTCAAGGAATGAACGTTAAAGGTGAATTTCAACACCTTATTGTATAGCGTGAAGAAATCATGGTAAGATTATGTAACGTATCATTATCATGTGTGCACATTTTAATAGCTATCAAAACTCCCTATGGTTTGTTTTTGGAAAGTCTGTGCGATCGTGCTTTTATGAGCTTTTATCATCCAACCCTATAAAATATAAACAGGGTATTGTGATGCCTTTTAGCCCCTATTGAATGTTCCTTTCATCATTGGACGCCAAGTGGTCATTAATCTATTGGTTTGTTTCTACCCTTATTAGATTTCCAAATCCCTTCCAATTAACTGGCGGGTCATTAATTCCTTTCTACGAAATATATAGTTTGGACATTTACACAAAAAAGCAGGCACTTTATTCTTCAAGCAACCAGCATAATATTTGACATTCTTCGACAATGTAAACCAATACACATTTAAATCATACTGGTAATAAATGGCACACTTTTTTGCTTTCGACTATACTAGCAAGCCGTTCCAGTTTTTTTTTAAATCAATGAAGATATTATTGTAATAATGATCATATTAAAAATAATAATGATTATGATGATGATAATTATACTAATAATAATGGTAACAATAGTGTAAATACTCTTACTACTACTACTACTACTACTACTACTAACAATAGTATTACCGTTATTGTTATAACATAAATATCAATAGATAACAATAATATAAGCTAATAATAGAAAATAATGAAGTATTAAAATCAACAAAATCTCATTTAAGGCGCAATCTTATGATATTTGTTTTGTTATGCACTACCAAACATCTGATCTGTCAATAAAACAAGATGAGTAACACACCGCGAGGATGTTGTCCAAATTTGTACTTAGATTGATACTTCATTTGGATTATGGAAACTATACACAATCATTCTCTTTTGGCTATCGGACACATCAGTCATAAATGGTATTATTATTAATAGTAATTGTTATAATGTATCTAAATGCAGTGCCGCGAGCACGAGTGTCTTAGCTGGATTCCAATAAGAGAGGGGCACTTCATGGGGAGGGGTATCTGCATGGAGAGGCTTTCGGAAGAGGGGTTCAATGAAGGGAAATTCATACAGAGAGAGTGTCAGAAGGAAACCGCTTCTAATTGATTAGGACGTACGAAGAACTATTGTCCTTTGTTGATACAATATTGCCAAGGAAACCAGAAGTTTGGATATTGTCTCCCTGATTTCCGTTATTACATGAATCACTTTGTCATTAATTTCAATTGAGAAAGGTGAATAAATACATTAATGTTCTAGATATAGGGTTAACTACAAAGAATAATACGGTCATCACATTTGTTCTTAATTCTGTTAAAGGACACGACGGTTGAACAAAAACTAAGAAGAGCATCATTACATAAACTACGTTAACTCATCTACAACATTCAGGATACTCTTAAACGTTACGAGGGGACCAGAAAACGAACGATTCAATAAATTACCTCTTTAACTTTTAGATAATCATCGTAATTTGCTATATCATGAGAAATATGATATACATTACCTATCTCATGCACCATCGCTATTCGATAGTTTTCTCTGCCGTTGCATTATCTTGATGAAGCACCGTTGTCATTAGGCTTATACAATCCGATGGATATCAGCAACCTTTGAAGAATGGCACAGACCATATCAAAATTGTAGTACATCTGATCATTGTATTAAAGCCCGTCTGTACTAATTTGGCCAGGGGGGGTTATACCATCCAGCTGGTCACTGACAGGTGGCTATCTCATCAACTCAGCTCTCAACTAACATATGAAAAAGAGGATCATGGGGGGTCAACAGGCACCGATTGGGGAAGTTTTCTATATAGAGGGAGCAAGTAGCTACAAGTAGTACAGTGGGGCTTTAAGTCAATATCCTTACTAGAGCTTTTATCGGACCAAATATGAAGTGAAGAGACACAGTCATTCGTGGTTAATAATTGAGGTTCAGAACTAGACAATGGTGACGCACGAGACACCAAAGATCAACACCTGTCCTTGGACTTGCCCTATATACGAGCTTAACCTGTATAGGTGCTCTTACTGGTTTGCAGGTGATTCTTGTAGATGCTATTGCTGAGCATTTGTGGTCTCTACTATGTTCTTAGGGATATCCTCGACAGAGCTTACACGTAAAGTCACATCTACTCTTTCTCCTTTCTTTCTTTCTCTTTCTTCACTTTCTGTACCTCCTATATTCCAGTAATCCCTTTTTTCCATAATTTTTATCAATTTATCAAGTTTCAATAAATCTGTAGTTCTTAGAAAAGACATACGTTGTTCACATTATATTCCCAATATTGGTCCGGTTTCATGCAAACAAAACATAAAGGGAAAATCCAAGGTATTTTGTCCCATTCGTTATCAACTGCATCAAATATTTTTGTTTAGTAACAAGTTGACTGCCCAACCAGGCACGTAGCCAGAGTTTGATGTGGGGGGGGGGGGGGCACTGCCCCCCCCCCCCTGTGGCTACGTGCGTGTGCCCAACAATAGCTTGGATCACACAAAATATCAAGATTTTAGTTTACCCCGTTATTGTCACTACCTTAATGGCAAAAGATAGACTGAATCAGACCAAATATCATATAACTTTCATTATTTCGTTATACTTGATAACGTATGGGACTCAAAATAGGCAAATAAATGGGATCTGCCTTAGAACAACGTTTGTGGGATTCCTTTATTTTCAAATCATAACGATGTACATTCATCGTATCACGAACTAATGTTGGTTATTATATCGTAATATCGAAGACTGGGCTTGAACTTGGTCTTGGGAATGAAATCAAAATTGAGAAAATTGCTTTTTAAAGCGATCCATCTCTTCTATATGTCTTCTTTTATTGGATGAAGCCACATGCTATACATACCCATGCCAACAGCACTCGCTGAGCACTGTTATCCGTCATGGAGCACGATATGCATTATGATGGCATACACGTAATGGAAATAATGGTCTTTATGTATTTAGGAGCTTGCTTAAAGGACAGCGATAAACCTTGATGAGCAGGGTTACGACCTGATATATCTTACCTTCAATTTATTGCCGTTTTAATGTTCTGGTCGCCTTTGCCTTTACGTGATACGTGTATCTAAAGATGGTACAAGTACACTTAACTTAATCTAATTTGAAAAGAACTCAGATATAATAATTCTTTTGACATTGTTATTAATCATGAAAATATGTAGTAAAATCTGATATTCGGGGACGCAAAATAGGGCGGTTGTAAAGTTATTTACATTAGTGCTCTCTTAACGTGGTAGATTGCCTGAAAATTAGAGGGTAAAAATATTAGGCATTATTCTTGAGTAGGAGATAATGTTTATGAATTTTGAACTATCAAATTTATAACAGTTCTCATTTAAGCATTCAACATGCGTCTGACCGATATGGGGTTATCAAACTAGTCATATGATACGATGCTATACATTAGTTATGGGAGAGAGAGAGAGAGAGAGAGAGAGAGAGAGCGAGAGAGAGAGAATGGGGACGAAAGGGAAACACAATGAAAGGTCTAACAATGCAGTACTTATTTTCATTAAGCTCGACATATATACAATAATTGCATACTTTGTTCTAAATATACCATCATAATAACATGTGGTCACAATAAAATGTGAAGTTGATGAGAGGAGACAGTGGAGATATAATGTAAATGTCAAGAAAACATATAAATTGACAAAAAGAATGATAAGTTGTTATTTGATTGGTAGATGTTGTTACGTTCAATCAGGGAGAAAATAAATGAAGGAATGATTTATTATGATCTACAATAACAGTATTTAGAAAAGTATTGTTATCAGTTTGTTCAGTTGATTATCAGCCATCTAAAATGTCAGTCTAAAAGACTAAAGCTAATATTCTGTATGCCTTTGGCTGGTTGAATCAACACCATTATAGCCTTGTATACTTCGAAAATAATACAGGAGTTGTTACAGCTGTAGCCTGCATGTAGGTACATAGATATAATATTATTGTTTGATATACTTCTATGTTTGAGGGGCAAAACAGATTTTCTATTTTGCATTTTTCTCTCTTGACTCTTCTTCTTTACATGTATCACGCACAAACACACCCACACGCATTATACACTCTCCCTCTCGCTTTATCCCACCTTCCCCTCCCCTCTCCCCCCTCTCTGCATGCAATTGAAGCACATGGGATTAGACTATAATTGATTCATGTTGCAATTGAATTTGGCATCTGTTTCTGGAAGAAACGGGTATATGCGAGCTGTGTTTGGGTTACATGAACACAAGTGCTACTTCAAACATGTCAAATATCCCAAGAGCCGATTGATAAAGGGCTCAGAAAGGGAGAGCAGCTGCCTGCTTTTGACGTCAAGATGATGGTAATTGTATATGAATAGCTGAAACGGATGGAGAGGGAAGGGGGTAATTGTATTGTAGCATTTGTAATAATCATTTTAAAATAGCCCAATTTACAATGGCCTGGAAATTTTTCTACAATAATTCACGATTACATAACTTTTGACACTATATGCCAACAGCTATGTATATGGTTTTTGGTAAACATCACTACTGCACTGGTGAGAAGGTAACACCTTATGAATTAAGTAGGGTTAAATTTGTGTGAAAAATCACCTGTGTGAAGAATAATTGGCTTGAGAAATACCATATACGAGAGCTGAAAGAGATAACAGCCTGCCTAATTAATGTTATGGTTGCTGAAAACTAAGAAAAACTGCATGTTATAATTACAACCAATGCCATTTTCTGTCCTAGGAGTTGATGCAGATGTCATTCAAATATACTCTACTACAAATTTGGGGTTTCCAAGAGTTTATAGTCTTATTATTCTCTTTCCTCATGTATGATCTACTCTGGATTCTTTTCAAATCAAAACGGCGTTGTCGTCATTTAAACAAATTACTTTTTTTGTTTATATTACTTTCACTGAAGTATATATATCGGCAGACAACTGTCTGTAGTAAGAGCTTATGCCATATAGGCTCGTACATTTATGAGTGACTGCTAAATGCAGACCTCAAATAGTTGTGAACGCTATTCGTCCCTCCAAATGTTTTATTCTTTTTACAAAAAGAGAATGTTTAGTCAAGTCGTTTACTGGCATTTTTGCTGTATATCTTCAAAAGGGCATGGAAGGGAAAGGTGTTTGACTCAAACCCTTGTACATCCTCCACCCTCGCCTCTCTCATACCATCGATATGCACATCATACATTTTTCATATTCATACGAGATCCGAATCGCTCAATACCATTAACTCCACTGCGCCGGCCTCTTCATTCTTTGGAGCGCATCTTGACTATCTCAGCTCCACATCTCGATTCGTTGACGAGATCCTGCTTATGAATGCTGCTTGTGCATAATGAAAGTGAACTCGGCGTATCGCAATGAAGAAAAACAACAAAGAAAAGGCCAGACGCCAACTATTTCAACCCCAATCCATATATTTGTCTCTCCGGAGCGAGGCCATGCATCGTCATACATTCATTCACAAATTCAGGCGCCTCGGAAAGTAGAGGAAGGATGAGAGAACTTACTCTTTTTGTGCTGCTTTCTATCGGAGGCTTATTAAGTAACCCATTTGATTTGCATTTGTTTCCTTCTCCATTCTGTGTTGTATATGTTACGATTCTTTTTTTTGGGGGGAATGCGTTTATTTCATTTGTATTCCCTCACTGACGTATTAACCCCCCCCCTTCCAACAACAAAAAAACACCACAACAACAGAGCTTGACAATAAGCAACATAAATCTCAATCTCAATTCTAATAACGATTCCTTACATTCTTTGCAGACATTTCATGCGATCAGAATATTAAACGAAAGCAGGAATGGTCCAGAGTTTTTTTTTTTAATCAATCATTTACTGTTACAGAGACGATTATAACGCTCATGTTTTGCACCATTTCATTCTATACGATATTGTTTTCGAACACTTGACCTAGGGCAAGGACATTTCACCACTCCTTCCCATCAACACAACATGTGTGGAAACAAGATTTTGCTATATAGGCTATGAAAAACGCATAAACCAACTATCGTGTATAGCCCCAAAGCGGTCACAATTCACTGTATTTTCGTAGAACCACTAAATACTGATATGTGCTGTTATCAAGTTAAGCATAAATATACTTTGTAATATATTAGTTCCGATATTCAAATAACATACAAAACATATAGTAAGTTAATAAAGCATACCGAGATCCGCTATCCAATAATGGTTGTTCTAATAATACGTCCCAGTCGGTCTCCAATAGAGATACAAGCTCCTTTTTTCATTACTTGTCCAGGGGTACCTCCGGCTAAGGAATATATATAACACTTGTCTCAGACTTCAAAATGAGCAGCCAGCAACGATCGGGAGTAGTCCATCAAAATTTATATTTACAATTTGACCGCCAAATTGCACATGCACACTGGAGAGCGGTTCGACCTGTGAATGACACATTTAACACTGCATTCATACGCGGAGATTTGCCCTCCCCGTGCCCGCATTTGTTCGCCACATGTGTCAACAAAAATTCTCTGCGTAAATTGATGACTTTTTAAAAGAGAAAATTGAAAATAGCCAGGCCTTCAAACCCATTTGCGAATCAGCGGCGCGTGTGTGGATTCCGCCTCCCTCCTCGCATTTTTCTTTTCAATTCCACCCGCGAAAGCTCCTGGCAGAGTGTGTGCGTGGTATGAAATGTGGGTGAGCGTGTGCGTGAGACGCGATGAAGAGTAGACGGAACAGTTGACTCTAGATGAAGACAATAATGTGCGGAGAATGTCTGGATGAATGCTAGAGAATGTGCAGTAATGCGTTTGTTTTCTAATTTGATACCTCGTAAGCTCCGACATACTTACTGAGCAAAACGATGAGAGGAACATTTAATGGGGCGAAAAGGAGCATTTGATTTGTTCAGACATGACAATGGCTTGTTTATGTTTAGGTTTCCCCAAAACCAAGGTTTCATATAGTCCTATGAGCTTACAGGTCACGTCAAGTCAAAGCATTTTACGATGAAAGTTAACATTTAACCAAAATAGACAAACTTAATTATTTTTTTACGGCTTGATTATTTAGTAGGTAAATTAAAGTATAAAGACAGTCTCTTACATTTTCTATCCCCTAATTAAACATAACTGCATTATCCACCGTCGACATTCAACATCAGATGTATTATGTAATGATCTCTCAAAAGACCAGTAGCCACATGAGTTAACGGAGAAACACATGCATAGGGAATATACCAGTTCGAGAATGTGTTATCTATAAATTATGCAACATATACATGTACCCGAAGCTTTTCAGAATAAAAATAACAATTAAAAGTATGCAACCTGCATTCCGACTATCGAGTTCCAACTCCTAAAGTGACTTTTTTTTCTCAAAAGAAATTGGCAAACAATCTCGTTTCTTTTTCGCTCATTCTCTTTTTTTTAAATTATGCTACAATTACATTATTACATAATTACATAGGACACAAACATGGTTGTTTCTTTGCAGAACCGCTAGAGCGTAGACGAAATGTTTAGTTTACTCATGATGTCTATTACCTCGGTCCTATCATAATCAACAAGATCGACACCAGTCCGACTTGTGAACCCAATCTCCCACTTCAATGAACCCAATCTCCAATTCCAACTCTAAACGTTCCTGTATTCCTGGGCTGAAATAGCATTCGAGGAAAAACGAATTTTGTCCAGAGTGATTTGGACTTTTGAACAACTGGGTTTTTTTTAAGTTAAAAATGGTAGCTCCATCTACGTTATAAGCAGTACAGGTGGAGTTGGCTGACAGTGAAGGCAAATTTGAAGGGGTGTGATTGGGAGAACTAACCCAAAAGAATAACTTTAGTTGTTCTGAGATACTTATTGTATTCTCGCCCATCTATCTACAAGATTCCACACCAAAGTATTTGAGAAAGGCATAAAGCAAGAATAAAGTACAGTTTCTTTGAAAGACATGGGCATTGCCATTTTCTTGATTGCATCAGGGAGGTGAAAGAAAGGAGTAGAATCGAGCCGCTTTCCTTTGACCCCATGCATGCTCCAAGCCACCGAAAAGTTATGCGCTAATCTGCATTATTTTGTTGACCAGGTGGTGAGATGAAAGAGCGCATGGAATTTCAGGATTAAGAATTCCTACATCAGAAAATGGTATCCCAGCAACTGTTCGCTGTCCCTTACAATGATTTCTCATCAAGTGTTGAATGTGTAATGAGTAGAACAAGCGAACACAAACTTGTGTAATTTCATCCCTTTTTCCAACTGCAAAAATACAAAAAACACGCGAAAACACGCATTAGCAAACTAGGTTATCGAAGATCGTAAATCATGGATTAAATAACGGGACATTAAAACATGCACAAATTAGCGCATTGTCCTTAAATATCGAGTTTTTGTCCGGATCTAATTTTTCTTTTACCAACTCTGGCACACACATAATAGGAAGGGCGGAGTACTTAATTTGAAAAATTGTTTGATGCACTATTCCCAATACAATCCCCATATAAAGTTTATAATTTACACTCACAATTTTGCTGGTAATTTAATATTTTGTAATAAATGTGAAACTGGTGCCTGGCCTCTGAAATTCCCCGCAGTGGAAGCGCGGCTCGGAGCATGGAACTTCAAAGCCAAGTGGAATGTTACTCATCCCATTGTTACGCTTTACCAACTCTGGCACACACATAATAGGAAGGGCGGAGTACTTAATTTGAAAAATTGTTTGATGCACTATTCCCAATACAATCCCCATATTGCTTTTGCTTAATACAAGATCATTCTCCACTCGCTGACTCAAAATGTAATTTGATATATTATATTGTGCCTTCTCATGCCTATTTCCTTTCTAACGCGCATTTCTCTTTCCTTATCTTTTTCTCAACCCCACTTGCATCTCATCATCTTGTATCATTTTCTGTACCCTCGATCTCTCACTTCTTTTTGTCATTGTCTACTCTTTGTATTATGACCGTGTTGTTCTATCTTTGTCGTGTAAAGTATTGTCTTGTCCCTTTCTCGTCTCTGTTGGCATCCCCCCTTTTTCTTTCCCCTATCTTGTAGTTCCTTTTGTAGTTACAGATTAGTTAATTTAATTACTCATTATTCCTAAGTATCATTTGAGGTGTTCACACTTGTACAAGCATTGCTTTTTAGTGGACCCCTCTGTTTCCAACATGTATTTCTTACATTTGTTTTAAATGCTTATAATTGATTTGTAATGTTTTGTTGGAAACATGAATAAATTTGAATTGAATTGAATTGAAAATTGAAATAGAACACACGAATTTCATCTTCCTGATTGCATTACGTACTATGCGGAGTCGTTTATCAACTAAATGTATACACATTTATGGATGTTTCCTTCCCAGTTGTTTGTGTTGTTGAAGCATTTCATTCACCTGCTATTATCCTTTGTAAATTGCTAGAACGCAAATTGCATAAAATAAGTTGGCGCTTTTCTGGGGTGAAGGATTTGCATAAATGAAATAGATTTTTCAACCGCTATATTTTAGTATTTTCAATTAAATGAGTTACAAATGTTACCCTACTATACCTTTTTCGCCTATTGTAATTTTTACCTTCTCGGCTATGATTTTCCCTCATTGAAAAGTAAAGGTTTTGTTATTGAATTAAAAAGTTTTTTTCAATTAAAACTTGGTGCATGATACATGTACAACTCTGCCTGGTACGTCACATTTTCAAGAAAATGGCAGCGCCCATGTCATGCTAAAAAGCATTACATCATGCCAAGAATTCTTCATTTATATATCTCTTGTACACATTCGTAAGATATTGATACTGATAGGCAGGAATTTTTGATAGCTCCAATGAATGTCATCAAAACGTTATCTTGGGATTATACAGGGGACTGAAATATTGTCTACCAAAGCCTTTGTTCAGCACACTATTTTTATGTAGGCTATTGCTATCCGTTTGATCAAAGGTACAAGTGTAATAAATTACGTATCTGGATGAAAAAAAACTGCGCCATCTGCGTTCGACTGCCGACTGGCATTTATTGTTATCGTAGTTTTTGCCTTTGTGCATATAATTATGAACACTTAAATCTCTGTAACCGTGGAGATGACTATAATAAACGTATACATTTTTTCAATAATTGCAAGATTCTTTCTCCCGAAAGAATGATTGACGAACACCATTTAGGAAATTAACTACCATTACTCTCTCCCTCTCTCTCTCTCTCACTCTTTCTTTCTCCCTCTCAACGACACGTGGTAATACATGATAACGGTTTTGAGCGGTAGACATAAATGCAAAACTTAATCGGGGGGGGGGGGGGTGATGCCCGTTGTCAGAAAACAGGTATTGACTGTTTCCCATTTTGAATTTGCGAGCGAGCGAAGAGAAACGAGCCAGATTGTTGACACTCTATTGCAGTGATAAACGTATATCGTCATCAAAATATCATACAAATATATCACCTCCGTAATCTCGTTGACCGAATATGAAGTGCTGGTTTGCCCGAATGATTGTGCATTAAAAAATCTTGGGGTGGGTTAAGTATGGGGGCGGGCTGCGTCCCCCATCCCCATGCCTAAGCATATAGCGACTTAGGATCAACAATTTTATGTTTGCTCACGTTACAATCTTATCTTTATAACTATGGGTAATAATCATTACCCTATATTCGTTTATCTGAAAATGATTGATAATGCGTAGTTCCTATTTTCAAAATCATGATAGTCCAAAGTGATGAATCAAAATTTAACAACAAAGGAAAGCTGATGGAGGCATGTCCCACCTTGCTGAATATTATCATGAACTTCCGTAAAATTATTACAGTTATGTAGTACTGATGATTTTGTAACAAGGTATTTCCCGTTTTCTCTATAATAGTGCGTATCCCTTTGTTCTGTCGCAATGATTGCTCATTCGACCTCTCAACCGTTTAAGTGACACTTTAACATAGACTCCGGAAGCTCAAAGTGGGAAGACGCCCAATATAAAGGCATTTACCCTATTGTGTCTCAAGTATAAACTAATTATGTTCCCAAGTCTATGTTTACATTGCATGAGGAAGGAATCGCTTTATTGTTTTGCTCAATCGAAAAGTCTGCATTTCATGAATATAGCAACAAGTAAGATAATACCAAAAACTATGTCTTTAACTCTCATTTTCTTCTTCTTCTTCTCCATCTTTTTCATCTTCTTCTTCATCTTCTTCATCTTCTTCTTCATCTTCTTCATCTTCTTCTTCTTCTTATTATTCTTCTTCTTCTCCTCTTCTTCTTCTTCTTCTTCTTCTTCTTCTTCTTCTTCTTCTTCTTCTTCTCTTTCTTTCTTTTCTCTACTACTCCTGCTACTGCTTCTTCTGCTGCTGCTAATCCCACTACAATAGTACTTGAAATATTTATTGGTAAGATGAATTGAATGCCAATATGTTGAAGAAAATTAACATAATATTAATAGCGTGTGTGTAATCATGTTTCAGCAGTTATTAAGGCAACTTTACACCTGCCAAATATTGTATGCCGCCTCGCCATTCTAATATTTTGTAGGAAGTACGATTATTACCGACGTGATCTTTACGTCGTAGTAGGGCATTTCTCTTCATCAAAATTACCATGGTAACTATTTACATTAACTCAACATCTGTTCGCCAATGTTAATTTATTCGTTCCAGCCCCAACACAAATTCTACTTTATCGCTCGATATATATATGCTGGTACAGTCGATGTCTTGTAAATCTGTAATATTCTGTACAAGTCTCAAGAGACTTGGGGCTGAAGTTCAAATTGATATGACAGGCTAGAATGTTTACACTGTGGGCGTTTTCTTTTAATACCACGCTAAAATTATCCGAGAAAATGAGATGAGGTAAATAATACAGAGATAAGAAGGGGAAAGGGGGAGGATGGCTTATAGATAACTGAAAAAAAGACATGACATTATGGCTAAATTGCTTTAACCAGCAATACATGTATTTCCAAAAGACGATAACATGATGATGATGATGATGATGATGATATGAATGTCTTAACTTTTCATCATAATTAAAATATCAATAAATCCTGCCAAAGAAAACTGGATAGAGATGTAAATGAAGATAAACTCAACACTTACCACTCTCCCCCTCCCCCACCCCCTCTCATCATCATCATCATTCGATACCACTTAAATACTAATTTATTTTGTGTCTGTGTTTTCTTATTATAAGCAAGTGTCATTCTCATTTTTCCTTTTCCCTTTCCTGTTATCTAGCTATTCAGAAATGTATGTTTACAATAGTATATCACATTACTTTAGAGAAACTTCGTGAATGAGGAAATATGGCATTTATGAAAAAACTCTTTATTCCTATATAATTTTCAGTTGAAAGTTTTTGTATTTATTCGTAAACGAATCGATCTCTATACGGTCTATTGGTCCTACGTTCTATTATTCCTATGTTCCATTGGTTCTATGTCTCGTTGGTCCTAATTTCCATTGGAAATACGTCTTATTGGTCCTTCTTTAGTCCTACTTCGTTAGTAGTCCAACGATGTATTATTACAAGGAAATGTTTAGTGTTGTAGAACCACAAATAATCCTCAGGACTAGACTGCCCCGCCCTCTTTTCAGTTACCCTCAAGCCGTTTTTTTAATTTCTTTTGTAACAAACTCTTGCACACACTTCATTATATCGAGTTAAAACACATATCACACGGCTTGACTTTTTTTGTAATTCTTGATTTTTTATTTGATATGTTCATTAATTACAACATGCATGGTACTTAGAATATACATTTATCTTGATATTAAAAACAAACAGTGAAAACATAGGCCTATATGAGAGTTTCAAGGAACATTACAATGTATGTACGCGATTAAGGATTTAATAATCTCTCTAATATACACCAGCGGACCGTTTACATTATACAGTGCATTACGCATCATAAATTACAGTTAAAGAATACAGAAAGACACAGCCCTATGAGAGGAACGAATGAGTAAAATTAAAGAGAAGGTTGAGTTCTGGAAAATGCCTAAAAAATATTATTTGCAATGGATTGCTCTTCCAATGGCCACATATCATACTCACGAGTCGTTTAATTGGACCCAAATTGTCATGCCACATGTTTGTGTAGTCCCGTGTACATATTTCTCTGTACAGGGCCCCCGTATTATAATTTTAATTTGATTTTAAATACCGACATATAAAAACACAATATATCACAAAACAAATTTTATGTTTAATTTATACACTCATTAATTATTGTGATCACAATCTATTCAGGCATCAGCACCACCAATTTTGTTATAAATTAAAAGAGGGGTTTCAATGAATGTTAAGCATCCCCAATAAGTGAGTGTTACGATATTATGGGATAAATTACTGCATGTGTCGTTTATCTTACAAATGGACTACTATGCATGTCGGTTAAAAGACTAAGGTATATATCCGGATATGCATAATGAAGATAACCGATTATTATACATCGAATGTAACCGATTTCTTAGAATAGATATCAAGACCTTTTAAGGAAAAGGAAATATCACCATAGTCAACGTTGTATTATATAGATTACACGTGAATACCTCAATCAATATCTACATGGTAATCCAGCACAAATTTGCATTAGGCACTTAAAATTGAAAGACTTTCATCAGCGTCATTCTTTTCGTTTTTAAGGGAAGAAGTCAATACTCTTTATTTCATTATTTCATAATTTATAAATGGGCATCTTTATAAAAAAAGAAATTACTTGTGCCACTTCTAAGACAACATATTGATACCTTGCGTTATTTCCGTCTACATGTATTTATATATTCTTATAGTATATTACCTTATAAACTCCTGCTTTCCAAATAATGGTGCATGGCAAAATAGTATACATATCTTTCATAGATACCTCTTCCGAAATGATTCGGGATCTATACATTTAATCTGAGTATGTAAACACGATGTAAGGAGGTAAGAAGCCTTTATTTATTTCAAATTTTGATTCATAATTTGTTAGCAAACAGAAAAGGCCAAATCCAAGTCCAAGGTATTTGAAGTTCCGTACGTTACCGAGTTTTTGTGCAATTCGGCACGTGGATTGACTTCAAAATCTGTCATTCACTTCACAATAATTGTCTCTTATCTAAAATTTGTCAAGTGCTACTACCTTGATACGATGCTTCAAAAAATGTTTTTTTTTAATATTGTTTTTAAACAAAAACATGGCGCGGTATAAATGCTGTGAATAATTAGTCTACATGCACAAACCCTTGTCAGTTGCTGTGCGTAACAATGTCTGCACTGTGAGACTAGACTGACGGCACACTGCTTAGGCTCTGTACTTTCGCTGCTCTGGACAGCCAGAGCTAATGCAGAAACTGACAGAGCTAGGCTCTGCTCAAGATTTTAAGAATTGTGGTAAAGTGTCAAATTAGAGTCTGTGCATGCAAACTCGTGAATCATCATCATCATCATCGTCATCATCATCATCATCATCGTCATCATCATCATCATCATCGTCATCATCATCATCATCATCATCATCATAGTCATCATCATCATCATCATCATCATCATCGTCATCATCATCATCATCATCATCGTCATCATCAGATATAGTAAAATATTTGATGCGGTCGGTAACGTATGGGTAAAAAAAAAGCTTGAACTTGCTCATACATGTAACTATGGTAAATGATATACATGACAACATGTATCATCTTGATTAAAACGTCTAATATACAAAACAAGAAAAGTCCCTTGGTTACAGGTTTTTAAGGGGCTGCTTAAAGGCAGGGGTGATATGATTATGTTTTAAACATGCTATTGCATTTTTTCATACATAGGCCTATATAATAGGCCTAAAATAAAACACAGCATCGTAATATTTAAACAAAATGGAGCTCTCTCTCTCTTCTCTCTTCTCTCTTTAAACAAAATATTTGATTATTCACTTAGGCCCTATATCCATGTTTCTTCAAATGGACGATAATCGTGGTGAAAAGATGTGAAACTAATTTAAGAGCTAATATGAACTTATATACAAAAAAACAAATGTAACTACATGTACACAATGCATAGCACTTAATTTGTTCTAACGAGACGAATTATCTATTATATTGTACAACATATTCATTTATATGATCTATAAAATGGCAATAATTTTACATTCACAACTGGATGTTTAGATTTTCAATGTTTACTTTTTATATTTTAATGTTTTGTATAAAATATACGCAACTTACTGCTTAATATGTGGGGAAACATACGACAGAAGACATAATTAACATGGATTCCTGGGTATTATTATCAATTACATATAATTTCCTATTGCCATTCCGTCCCAGCACATAATCTCTTTCTCTCCCTCTCTCTCTCGTTTCCCGCCCTCTTTCTCTCTGTATGTTCTTACATGGTCTGCCTTTCATTTTGCTGGAGTACAAAAAAAGAGAAAAAAAACCTCCAAGTCCGTGTTCGATCTTAAAGTTCTGTAACCTGAACAATCGGTGCCTTTTTAACTTCGACATAACATCCATCTTTCGATTCCCCTCCTTTGTCAATTTCGATTTTGTGAGAATCCGATTCATTCTCTTTTAAATTTGTTTTACTACCACCTCCATCTGGTTCGTCCGTCCCGATCAGCTCGACCTTAGATGTCTGAGATTGTAATGTCAAATGTGGATCATCATAGTGTAGCTCACTGGCTGCCGGACTATCACATTGGTTCTTTTTTCTATAAATAGAGGAAGATAAACATGAACACTGAGTCCAGATCCTAATTCACTTTGAAATAGAGTCAAACCTGTCTACTAAGGCCACACAAGGGAAACGGACAAAGTAGCCACTGTAGACAGTGACCTTTCTAGACAGGTTCAACACACCTTTATGTCTGAAGGGAGACAAAATACATGGCCACTATGCATAGGTGGCCTTTATAGAGAGCTGGCCACTATCAAGACAGGTTTGACTGCACTGTGAAATAATTTGCAATCCCGTGCTTATATTCATACTGAACACGATCGCAACGACTTTCATTAAATGAACTCAAGGACGATTTCTATACCCCATTTTATTTCTAACCCCCCCCCCCCCCCCCCACACCGGGAACGGATGGACCGCATGCGTGTTCCCAAAATCTCCGGCTCGTAACAAAAGAAAAAGGTCAACCCGTATTGACTTTACACACCGGACTTAGGCTGAAAGGGGGGGGGGGTGCTGGGAACACGCATATGCGTACCCTAAATCACACTGAGTGTGTGGGGGGGGGGGTGGCTCTAAGGGAGGGAAATATGCACTAGAATAAAAGAGATCGGAGATGTGTGGGAAAATGTTACAAGCGACCTCCGAACTGGGAGAAGATACCAAAATACACATGTAGATAGATATATAGATAGATAGATAGATATATAGATAGATAGATTGGATTGACCTCTTAGCGTGTTACAACTACTACAGTACTAGTATGTCACTCATTGTGCTATGGGTTTTATACGTACTTCTTTTTATACCATACGATGATGATGCAGATGATGCAGGTGGTGGCGGCGATGACGACAACAGCGACGATACACCAAATCCACCAAGGCGTATCTGCGGAATATGAATGTTGTCAAAGGTGAAGTTTGAAGTTCTTACAGTCCATGCACTTCTCCTCACCCCTTCACAATGTTTCTTTCCCCTCTGTTTCTTCCCCTATTTCATTTTTTTAATTTCCACTCTCATTTTACTCTCTGCTTTTATCATCTTCTTTATCACTGCCGTCTTTTTTTTTTCGTGACGTGACATGACATCTACAAAAATGACGAAAAATAGTGATGACAAAGTCTAAAGGCTTAATATAATAGGACAAAATAGTGAGGTACAGTACCTAATCATATTGACATGAGAGATGTGTTGATAACAAACAATTAGAGAGAGGTAATAAGGGGTAAAACACATTGCCATTGGCCTCATTATTTTTGTGCTGGTTGCTTGTTCTTGTCACGTCTTTGAATAAACAGGGCATTTTTATTCAGTTTGTGCTTTCGAACGTGACCCACTAACGCCCTGTCGCAAACGTATGCTTAATTATAATCTTCAAGAGAAAACAAATATATATTATCTGAGACGTATATGAACATTATTATCACCCATGGATTTGATCAAAGGTCATAACAGTCAAAATATGTATTCTATAAATGCAGACATAAATTCTTTAACGACGGTGTGTATGTGTGTATATGTATGGGGGAGGGGGCTTCATTAAGTGATGGACAGATATCATGGTTTTTAAAAAAAATCAAATTCCTATTAGCTCAGTATTAACCAAGGAATGAAGCAGAAGTTCGGAGCGCCGTCATTGATAGGCAAAGGGTATATCACGATCGCAAAGACTTTCAAGAAATCAATGTCAGTGCAGTGCCTTTAGAAATCAGGTTCAGATTATGTTATATGTCATTTTCAATGCCATATTTGCACATTCTAGAAGGTGATGCCCTTTTTTGAAAGTCTTTGAAATTGTATTTCCTCATAATAATGACAAAGCTAATTCCAAAATTTTAGGGGTATCTTCCCTCCTTGCCCCTTCCCAGAATCAATGCCTCTGGTACGAAATGACTTCAAGCTAGCCGCATATCGATTCGTAAAACCTAAGATAGGATAACTTGGCAAACGTGTTATTTTTCTAGCGAAAAATGGATTTGTAATTAATAATAATGATCATCAAATGAGAAACAACTTACCTGGATATATATCATGTTGGAAGGTTGTGGTAGATTACGTAAGAAAACAAAAAAGAATCACAGAAAAAAATTACATACAAGTTGTACTGGAAATATTAGAAACCCTAATCACTTAAGTACTTGTGAATACTTGAAGTTGGAAGGCAACACATTAAAAACAACACATATCTAGATCAATTTTATAATCAAAGTTTGGTCAAAGACCGGGTTGATGAATTCTTTTCAGACGGTTTCCGTCGCATATTCTTTAAAACAATTTTTCGCCTTGTCAATACATATTTTGTGGCGAGCATAACGCTTGATATTGATAATCTTAGGCCTTACTGCAATTTTTAAAAGAGGACAATTATAATTTCTTTGACATTTCTTACACTACACGGTGCTCTCATCTAACCCGGTAATCATTCGAGTTTGTAATCAAGTGATTAAGTATTCCAGTAGCATTCATTACATGGCAAATAATACGAGCGTCTTTAAAAAATGAAACAATTTTAGCTTACCTTTTGTTGTTGGACCTGGTGGTTTTGGTTGAGGGGAAATGAAACATATATATTTGTCATCATCCATGATGCAAAGGAAAAGTTATGTGAAGGGAACAATTTACTGAATAATTTGATTATATCTAACTTAACAGAAGAAACATATATTTCAAAGACTGTGTCAAAACAAGCACTTCATTTTGTAGAGGTGTAGTGGTCTAATGGATAAGTCTCCAGATTGTTAACCTCAAGATTCAAATCACCGCTGCATCCTTCAGGTCTTTTGGCCCGGCATTAATCTGCATTTGCAACACTCGACCCGGGTTGAGAAAGTGACTTTGAAGCATGTCAAAATAATAGGTCCATCTTCAAGTTTCATTAAACAAACAAAAATAGATAATATTACTACACTGTCCTTTGATTCTGATTATTTACATAGACTTACCTGGGCAATCAGGAAGACATGTGCCATTACCTGAGAGGAGAAAGGGAGATAGGTTACAGAAATAAGAACATACAATACAACAATAATTAACAAAAGAAATTGGAAACCCAAGTTAATTATTGTCTGCTGCCAATAAGCAGGGCAACCAGTATTTTTAAGGGGGGTTGGGCAAAGAATGTGAGGAATCACACGCAGGGGCGGAGCCAGGATTTGCCGATAGGGGGGGCCTAAAATGTGAAAATCGCGCCGACCAATATCTCGCTCAGTGGGGGGGGGGGGGGGGGGGGGTTAGTGATCATAATTTTTTTCTCGTATTTGACCTCGAAGATGTGAAAATCGTGCCGACCAATATCTCGCTCAGTGGGGGGGGGGGGGGGGGGGGGGGGGTATTGAGCATCTTTTTTTTTTTTTTGGTATATGACCCCGAAAATGTGAAAATCGAGCCTACCGATATTTCGCTCAGTGGGGGGAGGGGTAGTATGCATAATTCATTTTTGTATTTGACCCCGAAAACTTCTTTTTTTTTTTTAATTAAAAAAATAAAAAATAAAAAAAGCCAGGGGGGGGGGAGCCCGAGACTGTCGGGCCCCCTCCCCCCCGTGGATCCGCGCCTGATCACACGTGAAGTATTGGTAATTTTGCATTTTGTTTTTCTCGTATTTGACCTCGAAGATGTGAAAATCGTGCCGACCAATATCTCGCTCAGTGGGGGGGGGGGGGGGGGGGGGGGGTATTGAGCATCTTTTTTTTTTTTTGGTATATGACCCCGAAAATGTGAAAATCGAGCCTACCGATATTTCGCTCAGTGGGGGGAGGGGTAGTATGCATAATTCATTTTTGTATTTGACCCCGAAAACTTCTTTTTTTTTTTAATTAAAAAAATAAAAAATAAAAAAAGCCAGGGGGGGGGGCCGAGCCTGTCGGGCCCCCTCCCCCCCGTGGATCCGCGCCTGATCACACGTGAAGTATTGGTAATTTTGCATTTTGTTTCGTAATTTGACTCAGAAATCATCTTTAGTTGTCGATATTAGAAGTCGACTTCTGATAGTCGACTTCTCATGCATTAGAAAAAGATACTCTGCACCGCCAGCATCA
Source organism: Strongylocentrotus droebachiensis (assembly GCA_035222895.1). NCBI lineage: Eukaryota > Metazoa > Echinodermata > Echinoidea > Camarodonta > Strongylocentrotidae > Strongylocentrotus > Strongylocentrotus droebachiensis. Next base: position 109,645 of record JAVYIG010003849.1, read on the forward strand.
CTATGACACACGTTCTGGGGTATGGGTGACTGGGTGTTATTGGCTTTGTACAGACTCGTATCAATACATTTATTAGAGATTGTATCATGAATTTCATTTCATCACCACGTGTTGGGTTGGGAAAGAGTATCCCCTCTCAAAGACAGAAGATTTTTGCTTTCGATACCGTTTACACTGTGCACTCTGAGACCTATAAAAAAACTGTGACTTTTTATCGGACAAAGAAATATTTTTGAAAATTCAGACAAGGCCTAAGAGTCGAAAAACAGTACAACGAATCGTCTTCTTTCTCTAATAATTTAATGAAACTTGAGAGCTTCCGAGGGCGAAAACTGAATTTAGACAAGAATTATATTAAGAGTCGAAACAGTACAACGAATCGTCTTCTTTCGCTAATAATTTAATGAAACGTCAAAGCTTCTGCGCTTCGCGTGGGAGGGGGCAACTGAATTCAGACAAGGATTGAGAGTCGAAAACAGTACAACGAATCGTCTTCTTTCTCTAATAATTGAATGAAACTTCAAAGCTTCCGCACTTCGCACGAGAGGGGGAAACTGAATTCACTTGTGAATACTTTAAGTTGGAAGGTAACAAATGTTTTCTTCTAATTTATCTAGAGAATTTTTGGAGGCAAAATTTGGTCAAAGGGCATGTTAATGAATTCTTTCCAGACAGTTTCCGTCGCATATTTTCTATAATAATGTGTCGCCTTTCCAATGCATATTTTTTGGGGGCCGAGCATAACGCTTGATATTGATAATCTTAGGCCTAACTGAACTTTTTACGAGAGAAAAATTATGATTTCTCATGATTATGTTAGACCAGTAGACCTTTTCGTTTTCTTGTAAACTCTGCTTTGGCATATCTTACACTACGATGCTCTCATCTAACCCAGTAGCGTTATTCATTCGAGTTTGAAAAGAAGTGCTGCAGTATTAGTAGCATTCGTTACATGGCAACAAAAAATGAGAGCAAAATTAAAAATGTACAATTTAGCTTTTAATACCTCCTCCTTCCGTCGTTTCCGGTTGAGGGGAAAAGAAATATATCTCAGAATATTTATCATCATCCATGATGCAAAGGCAAAATTATGTGATGGAAACAGTTTTCTGAATAATTTGATTATATCTAACTTAAAGGGATAGTTGAGTTCTGTTGCAGAGGGCGCTACACAAAATATTTTTTTTGTCAGATAATGAAAAACTGATTTTCAAATTTGAAAGAACATAATATTTAAATGACAAAATCATCTTTGTTTGATCAAAATCGGTTCGCAGACGGCTGAAATATAACGATTTTTAATACTTGTGTAACACCACAAATATTATATATTTTGAACAATTTGAAAAAACCGTTGAAAAAAACGAAATAACGTATTTTATGTCGTATTTCAGCCAATGCCGATGTTTTGTTTTTTTTTGCTGGCGTTTTCGTGTTGCTTATATTACGGACATCTAGCCGGACTACTTGTTATTTTTAATTAAATAATTAATTAACGGTCACCGTGTTTTTTTTTAATGTGGAGCTGAATTGGTATGCTCGTATTGGCTAAATTTCACACATTTTTGGGGTTTAAAATGACCTTCATAGCAATTTTAGGTTCTAAAAGGGTACTAGAAATGTCATAGGTAAGTAGTAGAGCAATAACCATGCACTTTGAAGGCCTTTGTGGTCTGAAAATAGAATTCAACTATCCCTATGTATATTTCAAAGACTGTTTCAAAATAATCACTTCATTTTGTAGAGATGATTGTAGTGGTCTAATGGATAAGTCTCCAGATTGTTAACCTCAAGATTCAAATCACCGCTGCATCCTTCAGGTCTTTTGGCCCGGCATTAATCTACATTTGCCACACTCGACCCAGGTTGAGAAAGTGACTTTGAAGCATGTCAAAATAATATGTCCATCTTTCACGTTTCATTAAACAAAACAAAATAGATAATATTACTACACTGTACTTTGATTCTGATTATTTACATAGACTTACCTGTGCACCCAGGAGGACATACTGAGTGGAGAAAGGGAGATAGGTCACAGAAATATGAATAATACAGGACAACAATAATTTACAAACAAAATTAGAAACCCAAGTTATTATTGCCTCCGCTGCCAATGAGCAGGGCAACCAGTTTCTTTTTCAGTGAAAGGGGGAGGGGGACAAAGAATGTGAGGAACTACACGAGATTTATAGGAAAGTTTGCATTTTGTTTCATAATTTGACTTTTCAGTTGTTTTTTGTAAATTAACAAGCCCTATTCTTAGATTATTATTGCTGGCGTTGCCTGTTCTACAACCTTGTATTCTAATTCTTTCATAAAACTGTCTCTAGTTGTCGATAATTATGTAGTAGTCGACTTCTCATGCATTAACTAAATCTGCGCAGACAGCGTCACTATACACGCTCTGGGGTATGGGTGACTGGGTGTTATGTGCTTTTTACAGACGCGTATGAATCACATTTATTAGAGATTGTATCAGGAATTTCATGGCATAACTATTTGTTTGGGCTGGGAAGAAGCATGCCCTCTCAACCAAAGACGATTATTACATTCAATAGAGTTTACACTGTGCACTCTGAGGCCCAAAGAACGAATCCAAATAGTATGCAAATATACACTGTCTTGAGAGGTTCTGGTTAAAACTATGCGCAAGAGGTGACTCCAATAGTACTATTTGCAGAGGGGCACAGCCCCGAAGCAAATGGTACTTTTGGAGTCACCGAGGCCCATAGTTTTAAACAGTACCTCGAATAGAAGGCATGGTATATTTGTTTTATATCCTGCATCAAAAATTTAGTTTATATAAAAAATATTTAAAAAAAAAAAAAAAAAAAACATTTTTGGGAAAAAATATAATTAAGAACAAAACAAATGTAAATTTTTATCTAAAAAGATGTAAAATGTTTTGTTTTCATTAAATTAAGATTTGAAAAGAAGAACAAATTCAATTAAAAAAAAAAAAAAAAATCACATTTGTTTTCCAACTCCCAAATAGTACTCCCAAATAGTACTCTCATATAGTACTTTCTAAAAATAGTTCAAATATTTCTGGTCATGTGACGAGCTCTCAACCAATCAAAAGCCAACAAATTTTTGATGCAGGATATAAAAACCGACAACCGGCCGACACTGAATGAGACCGACAGAACAAAGAAATACATAATAGAAAAATAGAAAAATAATCGGTCTCCAGTACCGTCAGTTAATTTAACCCTGTGACAAAATATAAGAAGGGCGAATAGACCGATAAGCCGCTCTCGTGGCCCGTCGGTCTTGTGGGCTGTAGCTATTGCGTGTATATAAACTAGCCTGAGAGATTCTACAACTTAATATAGACTTAAATGTATTCAGATTGTGCAGTAAATCATTATACCTGCATGTTAACCATCTGAGATCGATAAGAATCTGGCATGATATATCCTCCTTACAGTGAAAAAATAATAAGCTTTCTAAGTGTAGTTCGAAGCATATAATTTGGCACCAGTCGTAGGTTATTATCATTAAAATTAAACAACGTGCAATAGTTATTAATTGCATTCATTATCCAGCGAAAGAGTGTATAGAGATCGAGTGAAATATTAAGACTTTACATATTCTATCTATTCATGCCTGAATAAATAAAATAACATAAAATCAATTAAATTGAATGACGGTAACTTACCAATTGGTGGTTCTGTATATAGAAAGAGAGATGTTTGATAGAAAATGAAACAATGTAAACTATTCCGATCATTTAATAAAATTAACACTTCAGGAACATTGAAGTCTATGGTTGCAGTGGAAATCATCGAATCGCCTTCACAATTCCATTTGAATTCGTTTGCACATTGCATTATTTAGAAATATTACAGTTTCAAGGGTATTTTCATAAAGAAATGCGTACATCCAATCACCGGCCCAAAAATTGGATGTTTGAACAAAGGGAATAAGAACCTATTCAACCCATTTGTAGGTACACAATCATCGTTCGGTGCGTCTGCAAGTACTGAAGTGTGACGTCATACTGGCCAAGTTGTCAAGGTTGCTGGTTCCTAACAATTCTCTGCTAAGCAATAGTGTGGTGATCACACCAGCCCTAAACACTGAATTAGCCCTCCAGCCCGTTGCTTGAATGATTTCGCGGTAAACCTCACATGGGGCTATGTTGTGTACAAACAGTAACATACACGACGAGGGAATATGACGTTAGCACTTGGTAACCTATACATTGATTCAACATGTATTCTACGTTCATGTAAATCAAAGGGCCAATTTAAAATGAAATAATAAATCTTTATTCGTTATCTGTGGCTAAAGTCGTGGGTACTGCTTTGAAACAATATAAGACGGAGGTTGAGGTGGAGGAGGAGGGGAAGAGGAAGAGAAAGAAGAAGAAAAAGAAGAAGATGATGATAATGAAAGAGAGGGAGAGAGAGAGAGATTATGAATCATAATTTATTAAAGTTTGAAGTTAGATTAAATATCTTTTTACGAATGAAACAGTATGGATGCAAAACATTGTTTTTTTAAATCAAACAAACCATTTAAACTGCGATCGGAGAGGAAGAAATATCTTTTTCAAAGACCTATTTAATTATCATGATTTTTCTTAAAATGTAGTTTCTTTGAGATTTTTACCCCACTTTTTATTTATGCAGAATTAAAGACAAATTCTTTTAAAAGACTATATAGATACAGAAGAGATTCCATGGGGAAATTGTCATAAAATCAATTGAGGCATGTATTTAATGGAGTACTACCTATACAGTGCGTCCCAGAAAAAAGGAAACCGAGAATTATCGATGTTTTATCATAACTTAATCACAAGTATAATTAATAAATGACACATAATAAAGCTAACATCCTCCTCTTTCAGTTGATGCAACTCATATGATGCATATTTCACGCATAAGAGAGGGTATCAAAAAGTCTTCTTTTTTTTAGGGCGGTATCTGAATTTCAAAGAAGAAGAAAAAAAAATCACATTTCTAGAAAGTTCATTTTTTGCCCTTTCATATGACCCCTCAATCAGGAAAAATGAGCCAGGAATAACGAAATTCCGTTTGTTTAAAGTAATGCTTGCATTTCCAGAATTTGATTTGATTCGTTGACAATTAGCCATGCACAAAGAAGACGAACGACTTGACTCAAATGCTTTGCACTACAAATGATTAAAGTTATAACAATAACAACAATACTAACAAATATAATAAAATTTCTAGAAGTATTGGTGTCTTATCTAGACTAAAGAATTTTCTCCCAAGGAACATATTAATGAATATTTACAATGCAACACTTCTTCCCCACTTAAATTATTGCAATATCATTTGGGGTAATACTTACAAAACAAAACTGTTCAAGATTTATATGTTACAGAAACGTGCAGCTCGGTTAATAACAAATACTCATTATACGTCTCCAAGTTTACCATTATTTATTAAACTGAAAATTATTCCTGTATATGATTTGATCAAACTTAATACATGTATATTTATGTTTAAATTTCGTAAAAACCTGTTACCATTTGTTTTTAATAATATGTTCCAAACAAATTCTTCTATTCACAATTACCCCACTCGTCAACGTCTAAATTTACACCACCCACTCTGTCGTTCAACTTCACTGTATAATTCTATATCATTTGTTGGGGTACGGGAATAGAATTCCTTGAATCATGACCTAAGATCCAGTTCTACAGTTATCAGATTTAAATCAATGTATAAAAAAAGTATTTTTCAATCCATGGTTGAGTAAGTACTTCTCTTTCCCAACTTTTTTCTACTTTTATCTCTTTCTGCCCTATTTTTCGCTTCCTTCTATTCTTTCTCTGTAACCTTCTTCATGGACGTGTGTGTGTTGATGTACGGGTGCGTACTTGTATTATTCAAGTCTTTTACTTTTTATTGTTAATTTATGTGCATTATCTTGTTATTGTTTGTTTGCAGGGCCCCGATTACAAGCAGATTTCTGCTTCTTAGGGGTCCTAACCATTATATTTTATATTGTATATTGTATTTTCATTGTAAATTGTTATTATACTGGTTGAATAAATGAAATGAAATATTGAATAATAATATAAATAATAATATAATACCATTAATAATGATAATGATAATAATAATAATTGTAATAATAATGATAATAGCAACAATGATAATAACGTCAGTAATACTAGAAATGTTAAGATATCAACCATATAGGGCAGTTTCAATACAATAATGCAATAACTAATTTTGAGATTACTTTAAGTATCATTGTCGTGTTCGCACACTTACACAGGTTACTGGATGTGATGCTTTCGTCATGTAGATGTATCTTTTGTGATCGATTTTTGTAAATAATTGTATGATTGTATTTTCATTTATTTATTTCATTTATTTATTCATTATCAGTTTGGAAAACAAATTAAATCATTATACATTAAAACATTGATGAAGAAATATGAACTTATTTCAAACAGAACTGGCCAGGGCCCCAAGATAAACAAAGCTTGATGCCTTGGGAGCCCTGACAATTCAGTACATGTACAAGCAAAATACATAAATTAGGGAGTACCTGGTTATGCAAACGAACAGCAACGAGAAGGGAAGAATGATAGGTAGAGAGGGAGGGGGGGGGGGTCGAAGTGAGAAGGAGTTACAGTAGATTGCACATAATTGTTAATAAAGCAGACATTGTAAAAGCTGCAGTCTCTACGTATATTAGTATTGATAGTATTCCCAACAATTTATATTAATGCATATGAATGACAAGGAAGTGAATGAGGAAACGAAATTCTAGACAAATGTGCAATGCAGTACCCAGAACCTCATGGAATCACACACAATGTTCGAAACTATGCAGTTGGGTGGATATTAAACAAACAGAAAATTCTATCGAATTGACTCGCTCTACTTGCTGGATGTTGTTTGGTTTGGTTTTACTTTACATATAAAAAACATGATTTTTATGTAATCATTATTCATTTATGCACAAGCAGAGCACTCCATAATACACAAGTGGAAGTATTCTATATAAAGGGGAAACAAAGGCTAAGTATCGAAAATAATATCGCTAGTGATATTCGTTTGTCTTGCAATGTGGTCAATAACCACGTGGTCATTGACCACATTGCGAGACAAACGAATATCACTAGCGATATTATTTTCGATACTGCATCCGCAATGAGTAATATATTTAGCATTAAAGGCTAAGTACAGTATGTAGCATCTCCATCGCTGTAGGAGTGATTATTTCAAAATGTACAAAGTGGGACCTCTTCATGTTTTGAAGTTCTGTGGATTTTCGGGGTCATTTGGGACATGAGCTAACCGTGAACTGGTCTATTCAACAGACATGAGCATAACACACAATATGGAATGAACATATACATGTACAAATATAATACACAATATCACAAACATAATGCACCTGTACTATATTAAAGAACCTATCAAATTGTAAGATGCACTATTAGGACTGTACTCCCACGCCCTCCCAACCCTTTCCGGTTTATACCAAAGTTTATATATCAAAACCATATATTCATTAATGAAGGCCCTTTTTTTAATAAATCAAGTGTGTCGAGTCTACTTTAGTTGATTTGTATAAGTCATTATCCATGCTTACTATGATACTCTTTCGAACTGATATACAAAAAAGAAAAGGCTGACAATTTCCCCCTTTTTTTACCAAAACTTAAAGATAAACTTTAGTACTGGTAATGCGATTGCATTGTGAAAGAAAAGGTGTGAAAGGATCAGAAACAGTTGATCATGGAGCATGTAAGTATTGGTGTGCACTGCAAGGTTCTGGAGTCATCAAAATCATAATAAATTTGACCGAGTCTTGGTAAAGTAACAAACACCCACATAGAAAGCTATATATTGGACAACACATGGTGTCGGGGATGGTACTACCTTGGTTTCCTTGTCTTTCTATGCTCATTACTCAGCCAGTATACATTTTCTTCCAAAATTGTTTGGCACATGTCATTTATTTGTAATCTTGAACATTCAGTGTAAGTTTCGTTTGATTCTGTGAGAATTAATTTCTTTTTTTTTAGCAGTACTGGAGTTTATCTTTAAAAGCTTCTCATTAAACATAATCTGACCATTTTTACCTCTGCTACTGGTAGTTGGCTCCGCGAGGGATGTTGTAGCATTCGATACCAAAGTAGTAATAATATCTGTGATGGTTGTTGAAGGCTCATCTGTGATAGTTGATATAATTGATATAATGCTTACACATAAAAACAAAAAAAAACGAAGTGTATTGTAAATCTTTGAAACTGGGTATAACATAGTGAAGAAAATTTTCTTGCGCATATTTATATATCAAAACCATATATTCATTAATGAAGGCCATTTTTTAAAATAAATCAAGTGTGTCGAGTCTACTTAAGTTGATTTTATATAAGTCATTATTCATGCTAACTATGATACTCTTTCGAACTGATATACAAAAAAGGAAAAGGCTGACAATTTTTCCCTGTTTTACCAAAACTTAAAAGCTTCTCATTAAACATTATCTGACCATCATTTTTACCTCTGCTACTGGTAGTTGGCTCCGTCAAGAGGGGTTTTGTAGCATTCGATACCAAAGTAGTAATAATATCTGTGATGGTTGTTGAAGGCTCATCTGTGATAGTTGATATAATTGATATAACGCTCACACATAAAAACAATAAAAACGAAGTGTATTGTAAATCTTTGAAACTGGGTATAACAGTGAAGACAATTTTCTTGCGCATAAATATCTATGTATATATCATATTTATGTAAACAAGTTATAGAAGCAAACAAAACCTTACGGAATTCATTAATAATATTGGTTCGATATCATGATATTAAGATACCTGTTACCGAGATGACCGCGATATGAGTTATTTATATTATATTATACCAAAGAGTATTGAAATTGCCCGTGAGTTGATATCTTAAAATTCTTTAGGATCGTGTTAAAAACAGAATACAAAGTACAGAATAAAATTCAAGTTTATCAACGACAACGTACACGTAATGCACACTCGAAATTAAATAATTGTAATACAGATCTGAGGAATGACAACAATTTCTAAATTTTAAGAATTTCATCTTCATTATTGCTGGATCCAACTCTATACACAGTTACAAATGTTTGATCTAACATAATTATAAGAAGTGTTGTCACTTTATAATTTAGCAATGATCAGTCCTCACAGTGTATGTGCATACCAATGAAGTTTCTTCTGCGAAATAAAAATACAAACTCGTAACGTACATGTAACATCATGCTAAGTGGATACTACAATTTTCATAATAATTGATATAGGGCTTACACATAAAAACAATACAAACGGAGTGTATTGAAGACCTTTCAAACTGGGTATAACAGTGAAGACAATTTTTTAGCGCATGGATAGATTTATCATATTCGTGAAAATGAGTTATAGAAACAAACAAAACTTTACGGAATTCATGAAAAATATTGGTTTAATATTTTGATGTATGGACCTTTTTTCACACTCTCTCTTAAAATTAATCTGTGATTTTGTTATCGCTATGATCAACATGGTATTTTTCTTCTTACGCCCTAATTAGGCATATTCGATATTTTATTGGACCTAAGATGTGTTTTTGATACCAAGTATGGTGTTGTGTTTTGAAATAGCCAAGCCGGTTATTGTGAATAATTTACATGTTTCAGAGTGAGCATTGGTTGCAATACATGTCATCCAGTTCATTATTATACCCGCATTACGCATTCGTAGTATGGTGATTAGTGAGAACAATGAAAAAGAAAGAAAACAATTTTTCCTCAGGAAAAGTTTAGTCCTTTCGAATATAGTTCAGCCGCATTATTTATATTTTTTTTTCTTATTACTGTTGCTCATAGACTATCTCTATAAGTTGCTTTTAGTTCCTATTTAAGAATTGAAACCCACTTTTACCTATAGTACTAAAGTAATTGCCTTTTCTACCAAGTTTGTTATTATCTAGATTGTGACTAAACTTTTTTCTTTCACCGAGAGGTTTATAGAATACAAGCTTTGCTTTAAATAGATCCCCTCCACTTATGTTTCCATTATTTTGTGTAGATTATTTAAATTCATTTGATATTGTTTATTACCATTGTAATGAGTATGTAATGTTCATTTTTGTGTTTTACATTGACACGTTTTTTTAGAATTATGTTATGTATTTTTTTAAAGACAGGTATGTGGAAGTTAATAAAACTGGTAAATGAAACATTACAAGTTTGATATGTGACAAAATAGTATAATTATTTAGATGCGTTTTGTTGGACGATACTGTTTATTTTAGTTGTCATTTGGACAATAGTCACAAATTCAAAAAATGAGGGGGTAAATGGGGCGCCTAGATCATGCCCCTTCTAAAACCCAAATAGCAAAACTTTGGTACATAGCCCCAAATAATATGTGCCCCTTTCCAAATTTCTGCCTAAAAGGCACCTGAGATAATGTGCCATCTATTCTTTCTTCTCATCAGTTTTAAAAAAATTGTGTCCCTCATTCTCAAATTCTGGACCCCCCCCCCCTGATTGCTATGACAACGTAACAGGTATGGTATCACAACTCGTCATTTTTGGTTAAATCATGTTAGTCGGAGCTCGGAACCTCGGGAAATTATCTAGGCCTAAACATGTGTCACCGTCGAGCTCGGGTTTCTATGAGACTCCCTTGCGCAACATTACGTTACCTAAAGTGGAATGTAGACTGTCACAAAGATTGCACAAAGATACATACATAATTTCATGCATGCCGTTCAGTTTAAATTTTTGTTGAGTGTTAAGTGGAAAAGAAGAACAATAACAAGAAAAATAATATATTCTAGATGATTATGTGTCGTAATAGGGAAAGTGTTACGAGCTCGTGTGCACTGAGCAGTAATAAATCAATTACGGAAAAAAACATTTCGCGTTGTCGGCTTGTCAGAGAGGGACAAACATACAACTGTCCATCCCCGGCCTAATGTTGTGTTGATGCTTAATTTGTATTCCATATCATTCAAAGAATATGCACTTTTCATTAGCTGTGATTTTTAATTGATATGTCAAATTGGAAAAAAATAAACTGAACTTAACCGAAACAGAAAGTGAAATTGCATCTAAATTATATGGTATCTCAGAAAGCTGTAATGAAACTGAGATATAAAATATACCCCCCGGAAAATTACCCCTCAGAATAATATCGCGACACTCATTTTTAATTGATTACAAATATTTAGTAAATTTGATAGTAAAAATTAATTCACTTCTTTCTCTTGACATACCTGTCGTAGGTTCTAAATACCAACATGGTTTGGTTATATTGAATACGGGAGAAGCTTCGGAGCAGTTACACGTCCCGTTTGAATTCATACAAGTCTCCATGTTTGGACCAATGCTGTTTAATCTGCGGACGAAAATGAGACACATGAACGGTAATAACAACTGACGGGGAAAATGAAAAATATTGGAATACATCATGACATTACGAGCAATGCTTCAAAACATATAGATTAAAATCTCGCGGACCTTTCCTCTCTTTTTTTCTTTTTTTAGGGGGGGGGGAGATCTGTACAATGGTAAATGTTAGATAAATCAATTGTAGATTAAGTAAAATTTTCAAGTATTAATGTGTATACAAAATGAAACAAATGGTATGTATTACATGAGGTCATAGAGTTAACAACTAAAATATTTAAACTCTTACCAAGTTTTGTACAATTCAAATTGATTTGTCCCGATTTCTGTTTCTCGAGAATGTGACATATTAAAGCTCACATCTAAAAGTATTCAACGAAGGTCCTAATCCAACCAGTACACCTTTCATTCTTGAGTTACACAAAACATCGCATTTACAAGGGGCATGAATTATTTTGGTGTTAAATGTACCTATGTCTGAGCTAGTTCTTTTCCTGTTATATATCCCATAATTATGTCGGTTGGTTGTGAACGTTTTAGAATATATCTTCTCTATATCAAAAGAAATTGCAGGTTACAGCAGAAAAGGAAGTGAAAAACAAATATGAGAGGAAGCTTTAGTTTTGTAGTAAATCTGGGAAATACCCTTGCTTACAGTATAATGCCATTGGGTTTGAGCAAGAAAAAAACATGATATGTTTTTTATTGCACAAATAGTGACTATTTTGACGCGAGTGAGAGATTGATATTACGTGATACCTACAGACCAACTAATCGTGCGTTATACCTTTCTTTAAAAATATTATCGCATATCTGTCTAACCAACAAAAACTTCACATATAGATTAGATTCAACATTCGGACCTTTATCCACCCGCAGAAGTATGCAAACATACTATGTTTCGAAATTTATAAGTGATTTATCAATATGACAGAATCGCTATTGATACGGAATGGATATAAGAATGAAGAATCTATATAGAATGCACATACATATCAGGGGAGAAAAAAGGGCCGATTCCAATGGCATTTTCCATTGTATCATGTCAAAGAGAAGAAGAAAAAAATTGTATTCGAGAACGAAAAAATACTCTCTCAAGTTTATCACCTCATCCTGTCCCCGCTCCATTCAACAGTTTATGCACGTGTCTTTTAAAGCCTTTATACAACGTTGGTAATTAAGTCCTCAAAGACAATCTATTATTAGAATTGTTTTATTTTGTAAGAGGTTACGAACTTGTAAAAGTACACCAACACACAGTGGAATAATAACAGGATGTGAAACCTGCAACATTATTTGAATTACTGCAATATTTAGCCACGTTGTAGAATTAATTGCGCCTTTCACTCACATTTATACAATTCTGTCACATATTCTGTATACACATTGGCTTTTAGAGAAGTACAGCCCAATTTAATTGTATTATAAATTGCCCTTCCTTTACAATTGTATGTTTCATATTTTGTGTGAAAAAAGGAATAACTAACTGACTTGTCATGCCTTCATGGAAAGGAAAATGTCAAAACTTGTATTCAAGAAGCTTTTCCCTGAAGTACTAGAGAAACATTTCCTTACATAATGTACTACAATAATAATAATACAAGAATAAAGTTTGTATCTTCTCAGAACTTTATTGATCAATCTAAATAGTCATATAGTTTGATCGATAAAGTTCTGAGAAGATAATTTTAATCTATCAAGAATAAATCATATGGTGACAATCAATTGATAAAAAAGTGTGAGAACAAAATTATTCCAACCTTAGGGGCAATGGTGTAATAGCAGATGAATATAACGTAACTCGTAACACGGTCATAGCACAGACTCAACTCGAAACCGACTAATTATTGTCCATTCGTAATAACTTTTCGTTTTTGTTTGTTTGTTAGATTGTTTATAGGTCTGAGGTCGGTCTGCCAGTGTCCTCTCCTTTCATGTGAATGGAGTATCAACTTAAAAATGAACACTGAGACACGAACAAAGGATGGTTTATTATGACCAATATCCTCTACTTGAGGATACCATTTTGCACAACCACTCGCAAAAATGCTACATTTACGTTCCCATAATGTGTTTGTTTGCTTCCATACTTAAGCCCCTAACACGTCACTTTTTTCGTCATGATAGTATCATATCATTATTTTCCAAAAACCTCATTTGAGTTAAAACAGATTTCAAATTATTCCATAATTCAGGGATTAGGTCTAATCATGTCATCATAGGCAAGTATGGAAACCAAAAAATAATAATAATAATATTTAATTTTTATATAGCGCTTAATACAAATGTCTCTAAGCGCTTTGTGGGAAAGTAAATGTTGATGTGAGCCTACAAATCATGCTCATGGCCGTGTGAATCATCGACAATAGACGCATCTGTTTCCGAGGGTTCGTTTTCAAATTGCAGAAGATCTCGTGTACGAGAATAATAATAATGGTAGTAAAAATGAGAACCAAAGGTAGTAGTAACTAGGTGTTAGGAGAATCTCCAATACTTACATTTCACTCGTACATAAGCCATTCACTACGGGCGAATCATCATGGCATCCATAAAGCTTGGTATTTCTCACGTGAATTCAGGCACTGTTGTTTACAACACATTCAAGTCAGGCGTTTACTTCCTCATAGATCGATTACTAATTCTCATGAGTGATTAACTCCTGTGTATTTGTCCCTTGGATGTTCTGCCAATGTTTTTAATATTGCTCCTGTTATATTTAATCAAGATTCCGTCTAGAAATGCAAATTGACAGAGCGCTACAAGAGCAAACAGAACTTCGCTCTTTGCCCATGCACGGGGATAGCACGAGCCACACTACAAGCTAAGCAAAGGGCCAAAGTCAGACTAGAAGGTTCTGCCTGCCACTACCACACAAAATAAGCACACTTCGTTTATTCGAAAGATTTTATCATCATACACAACATTTCAGAGGTGTTTTAAAATAAATTTATTATTGATTTTCCGGACTGTCCAGGTTATTTTTATATGCTGATAAAACAATCATGTACATAACACTATGCCCGCGTACCTGTACAATGCATGCAGACCGAGGGTTAGAGAACTGCGGGTTTATCTCGGTTCATCTCGGGTTAAGCGGAAACGCCCTTTACTTCCAAGGCCGGGAAGAACAGGGGATTTCCCTTCTCCCTCTCAGGGGCGGCGTCTTCTAAAGTGCATGGGTAGGGGATTGGGGGTGGGGGTGAATAGGCACATTTGGGGAAAGGGTCACCTACAAAAGGTAAAATCAACGGAAATTTGACACATTGGTAGATACTTCTACATTCAAGTGTATAATCAGCTTCTCTCCCGATTTCTTACTTTCTTGCTATACACATGAGAGTGGTGAAGACTGTGACGTCATTAAGAAAAAAATATTTTTAGAATTTCTCAATCTTTTCTTCATTTTCCGAAAGAGCATAAAAAATAATGTCCGAATGTTGAAAACTAATTGAAGATATATAGTATTGGCTGAGATATGACCATCTGAATAAAAAATAGCATATGTCTTTGTCAGGTGGTCATATCTCAGCCAATACTTAACATCTTCAATTAGTTTTCAACATTCGGACATTATTTGTTATGCTCTTTCAGAAAATGAAGAAAATATTGAGAAATTCTGAAAATAGATTGTTATGATGTCACAGCTTCGGTAAGTCTTTCGGTTATGTTGGAGTGTTGATGCAAGCACAGTGTTTTTAAGAATTTGAAAAAGGACTTTCAGGGATTTTAAGTTGTGTGTTCGGCTTTTTGTTTAAAGCGGGAGTAGGTCCGACATGATATTTTTCAGGAAGTTCTAGCTCCGCTTTCA
The DNA here is from genome assembly GCA_035222895.1 of Strongylocentrotus droebachiensis. Lineage (NCBI taxonomy): Eukaryota > Metazoa > Echinodermata > Echinoidea > Camarodonta > Strongylocentrotidae > Strongylocentrotus > Strongylocentrotus droebachiensis. Next base: position 124,817 of record JAVYIG010003849.1, read on the forward strand.
TGTCAAGAAACGACAGTCAGAGCTCAGAGAATGTACAGTGGGCGACCTACTACTGACAGACAAAAATGCCCTACCTTACATATTTTTAGTTGAGCAAGAAAAAGACAATATTGGTATCATTTTCGGTATTTCACCTATGACATGGCTTTGATGATCGATGCCAGTCGTCTGTTCAAGATATTATGATCGTCATGAATGATATCTCTGTCTTATTCTGTATAATGAAATACTCTAATTCTTCCTGAGTGCCAAGTACTAAGTGGGAGGGGGGGGGGGGGGGGGAGGGGGGGGGACCTTTGCTCATACGGGGCCTTCCTTGTGAAATGCTCTCCCTCGAGAGATTCGAAATAGCAGATCGGTTGAAGTATTTCAAATTAATTCGGAGTATAATTAATTTTTTTATCATTTTTATTTGTTCTATCTTAAATATTTTCTCTTTTTTATAATGCAGATACTGTTATGTGATCTCTTATTTTTTCTTATTGGGGGGGGGGGGGAATTTTTGTTTCACATGTACGCCTTGAGCACTTGATTTCAAGTGAATTCGGCGCCTTACAAATCTCAGATATTACTATTAAAACACCAAACAACACAACTGCAATAACCCGAATAGTTTAGAATCGGTTGGTTTTCAATCGGATCGGAGACGGTAATGGGGCGTCACTTCTGTGCAATCTCAAGTCTATCTGAGGTTTAATAACTGTTATACTGATTTCGTTGTTCACTGTTAAGGATATTTAAGAAGAAAAAAAAAAAAGAATAAACACCAATCAATTGGAAAAAGTGTCAAGATGTTTAAAACCACAATTATCCATTGACAAACACATTTTAACCAATACCCTTTAATTCTAGAAGGACCCTGTGATCAATAACAAGTGGGTGGGGGGCCTTTGCTCAGAAGGACCCTCCCCCTCCCCCTTCCCCACCATCACCCCCTTCCCTCTTTCCTACTCATCAGACATATCGCAGTACTTAAAATTAGGTCTGGAGCATGAGAGAAAAGGATAAACAGTTGGCTCTGTGGTGAGCTCCGATATGATACTGGTGAAAACAAATCTGAGAGGGCGCTAGACATTGTCATTCGATTGCAATCAAGTACATGATCTATGCACAGCGTGTAGTGTGGATTAAGAAACTGCTTGGTGGCAATAATGACATGAAATGAAAACAATTTTTCGAATATATATTCAGAACGGTAGGAGGAAAGTTAATATTTTTTTGCAATTATAATCCCAAAACAATCAATATTAAGGCACCCAATCTATACTTGGATTTTTTGAACATCTGGAATTATCTAAAGGAGAAGGAATATATTGTAAAAGAAACACATAATGAAAATCAAATTATCTTTAACAATACTTTTATTGAAGGTAGGATAATTCCTTTTAATGCAAAATTATTTCATGTGAACATTTTTCAATTTAAACATTTGACGGACGCAGAAGGTGATATGAGATCAGGGGACTATTTCATAAGGAAAGGTCTTAAAGGTAAAGACCAGTATTGGTAACGCCCCAATTTCAAAAAATGAAATGGAAGCTCTCATTACCAATCATGTGAAAGAATATGTTTTGACTAATACATGATGATAAAAAATTTGCCGGGAAACCGCCTACTAATTCATATAGACCCTATTTGGTAAATTTATTTCTCTCATGGTCGTGTGAGAGAGATAGGGTAGTCCCATATACATCTTTCTGTGTATAGTGCTTGTAACTTTACGAAGAATGGGCCAAATTTCTTATCATTTTGATGATTCCAGAACCTTGCAGATGCTAGATGCTAGATGATCAACCTTTTCTGATCGATTCCACAACGTTTCTTTCACAATGCAATCGCATGACCATTACTGGTCTTTACCTTTAATGTAGACGATCTGTTTTTGCTTAATGATCTATACACCAAATTGCCAGCTGCCTGGAAGATTAAGAGAAATTGCAGAGGGAGAGATGATACTCTAAATGACACTGTTGATCTTTCCAACATTAACTTTATCATTAACAAAACAATATATTCTTTTGAGTCTGTCTCTTCCAAAATGCTCTATAACATTTGTATTGCTGTAATACAAGATGCATTTGCTTTTAAACATCCAGAGGTAATAGCTTTAAATTTAGATAAGTCGGAAACTACAACATGTTTCTCAATCCCCAGATTTTCCACTCTAGATGGGAAGTTAAGGGAATTTCAGTATAAAATTTTTACATAACATCATATTTTGTAATGATAAATTGTATCTTTTTGGTTTAACACAGTCAAATTTATGTTCCTTTTGTAGAAAAGAAGTAGAAACCTATCGTCATATCTTTTTTGAATGTTCTGAATGGACCAGAATATGGAATGAGATGGGAAACAGTTTAAAGTTTCTTAATATGCAATGGATTGATGTGTTGCTTGGTTTCAGAAAAAATATGAAAGATAATATATTGTTAAATCATGTATTGATTATGGTCAAATATATGATTTACAGTAATCGTAAAAATGGAAAGTTCCCAACTAGTAAAGAAATATGTATAAGGCTGTAGAGAACTCAAAAAAAGTTGAACATGAAAAAGCAAAATTAAAGGACAAACTGCCAATACATTATCAAAAATGGGAAAATTTTACCCCTTAAGGCAGGGGAACTGATTGTATATATATTGTAATTCCTGTTTCCTGTTCACTCACTCACTTTCCCATCGATCCGGACATTTATCTGCTATCGTGTTTGCTTGTTTTTTTATATTTCATATTTATATATTTTTTAAATAACGGTATAGTTACAGACCTCCACTGATACAAGACCCTTATATGGTTATAATGAAAAATGCACCGTATTATTATATGTAAATATAGCAAATTTTGTCATCATGGGTTATGAAGCAGCACCTTCACTTTATACTTTTTGTTTATAAAAGAAAATCTTTGTTCAGATTGCTTAATTTATATTGAACTAATTAATTTGCATATTATGTTGTAAAAATTGTTCCTTTTTATAATGTTGTATTCAAGTATTACCGTCATCTTTTCCTTTTTAAAGGAATTGGAGCACTTTCTGTACACTTGTTTGAATGTGTTCTATATTAGTTTGGATACTTATGGAAAATATTTTTTAAATATGTCTGTGTTTATAATGTATGAGACAATGTACTACATGTATGTTTATACTGTAAGAACAGTTGTGTTCCTATTCATCATTTTGTATAATTATGAAGATCTGAATAAAGGCAAAAAAGCTTTAAAAAAAAAAAAAAATCAGCTCTCTTTTTTATGTGTAAAAGAAGTAACAGGGTGATGAGAGAGTCAACAAAAGTTATAAGTAAAATATTTTTATAGATCTATGCGAATCTCAAATTGATGAAGTGGTTAGTCTTTTTTGACATAATTGGGAACAACTTTCCGAGTTGTTGTTTACCGACAAAATAAAGTTTTATTCTTTAACGTCTCTCTTAAAGCCCCACTGCACTACTTATAGCTACTTGCACCCTCTATACAGCCAACAATGCCTAAGCGGTACCCATTGATCCCTCATGATGCCCTTTTTCTTATGTTAATTGAGAGCTGATTAATTTTGATGAGATAACTGCCAGTGACCTTGCAGGGAGATCTAATTTCTCCAATTGCATGTCAAACTAGTGCAGAGGGACTTTAAGTGATTTTGAAATAAAATCGTGTTATCTTTTGCATACATGCCAAACTATTAAACGTAAAAGTGGCTAAATATAGTGTCATCTTGTTATGATAGATATATATTGTTTTATTTTAAAATCAATATTTAGTCTCTTATGAATGATGTACTACCGTAATGTATTCATAGTTAAATTAGATTTCCCAAAAAGTAGAACAAATGGAACGCTGAAATAATGGAAAACTTCCCGCAAAAGAGAAAGAGATAGATGAAGAGGAAGAAAGAGTGAGAGAGAGAGAGAGAGAGAGAGAGTGAGTGAGTGAGTGTGAGAGAGAGAGAGAGAGAGAAGAAAAAAAAAGAGAGAAGAAAAAAAAAGAGAGAGAGAGAAAAAAAAGAGATAAAGCGAAAGAAAGAAAGAGAAGAAAAGAAGATATGAAATAAAGATTATTTGAAAACGGATAGTGAACAAAAGACCAAGAGACACAAATCGTAGAATAAATGGAAAGGGAATGTTTTGAATAAATGGTAATTATGATATCATATTCTTAATATATTGATGTAATGAATGTACTGATAATTCCAAACACAAGATGTAGCAAAGGAAACAAATAAAGACTCAAATGCCATGGTATTGGTTTAAAGTTGATTATTTTCGTCTCTAACCGAATGAAACATCAGCATATCATAATTCATAAAGGCACGCCATTTTTTTAACTTTAATTGCAAAGCTGAAAAATATTTCTCTCGTCCGTTCTTATAAAAGGATAACTCTTTTCAAAGATAGATAATTATCATTTTGTAATAAATAGTGACAAAATATTTACAAGCAAAACAACGCTTTACAGATGATAATTAAGGTAGATACGTTATGAATGAAACTGCCCTATTAAAGTCGTAACAGCTTTGATCAAACACAATATCATAAAGTCAGAAAGTTTTATTAAATTGCAAATTATTATCAGTATCGCTTACTCTACAATTTGGTTAATGATGGTTGAGAACATGAGCTTTCAATGTATTGAGTTGATCGTAGGCAATGGTGACACAATGAAACCTGGCTATATAAAGACCGCCCAAGGGAGACAAGAAAAGTGGTCTTTATAGGCAGGTGGTCTTTAAGTACAGGTTCATTTAGTACATGTTTCAATGATAAATTATTTTCAAGGGAAACAATAAATGTGGTCTTTGTAGACAGGTGGTCACCAAAGCAGGTTTGACTGTATTAAAATGCTGTATTCTCCTCCTTGCGATGAAGACATTGGTTTTACAAACGTTCATTATATAAAAAATTAAAAAAATGACAGATATATGGATGTCTACAAGGTGAGTTTGTGCCATAAGTAAAATATTGATACACATAGCTTTTCTCTATGTGTTAACTAGGTAAATATTTTATCTTGATACTTTTAAGACAGTACTAGAGACACACCTTTTCCTGAAAAAGTAAACTGATTTTATTTGCAATGCGCATAAAGAGTTAAATTCTAATTATTATGCGTTGTGCAAATGTAACGTCAGTATTTTTATTATCATAACCCGGTAGGATGAGAACATAATTATTGTGGTTGGGTTAACAAGTGAGCGCCTTTAAAATCGAGATTGGCTGGAATGCTCCCCCTGAAGCTGATACTAGTGAATTAATTCATTGTCAGCCGTTTTAATACACCGTACAGCGCCTTGATTAATTATTTGAGTTGCAAGCTTTTATCATCAAATGTATCTTCTTCGTCCATTGTGAGTTTCCATCGACGCGTTCAAAAATACAAAGTTTCATCCAAAAAAAATACGCTACAATGCAATGAGGCGATACACCTACGGTATTATGCATAATAGAATCGAAAATTATTTCAGAAAATTATCTGTAGGTGAGCAACAATTGCCAAGTGAATGCCCGCTTTTTCGAATTACCACCCGATTTATATATTACGTGAAATACTACCAATACCCTGGGAGGGATGCCCGTTGCGCCTGTTGCGCCCGTTGCACCCGAGGCGGCACAAATGACGTAAGACTGCGCCGTTGACTAGTGCTCTTTGACGCACCATGTGAGTGTGACGTCATGAAACAAAACACACATGACGAGTGCAACCATTGCGTTGATTTACTGACGTATGTAGTAACTGACCTCGCGAGGGTGATTAGTGCAAGTTTTAACACAGTGTAAATGACACAATGTGCAACGGTAATAAGACACTTTATGGACGAGGTAAGTTAAGTGTTGATGCGACATTAAATTATGCTCCTGCGACATTTGCTCCGGGATTCAATTTGTAAAAAACACGGCAAGGGTTTACGGATGCAATTGGTTTTTAAATTAGGTTTAGTTTTAGTGTTGTGGTTAGATCAGGGTTAGATTTAAGGGGCCAGTTTTCTTGAAAGCGCCATAAGTTTAAGTTCGGGGACACCCCTGCTATAACGCACGTTTCAATGGGATGTCTAAGAAGTTAGACTTAAGACGGTTTCGAGGAACGCCCCCAAGGTGTACAAGTAAAACATTCCTTTCGTGTCAAGAAATCGAAGCAATTGTCGCCGGGGCACGAGTCCATCCCTTGCAAGGTGATATAAAGGTATTACTCATCACGGATAAGTCGTCTTTGGTTTCGTATGATGGGTACAATAGTTCCAAACAGATAAGGCAATGCAGTGACAAGGGTGTCTTGGACGAACATTGACGCGGGCTTCCAATTACTGTATCCATTTGCAGGCACAGTAACTCTGTATTTAAAAAAAGGTGTAATTCACGAAGTGACGGTAGTGAATGAAAATCGCATACAATTTGTGTGCGGATTTTCCTCACTACCGTCAGTTCGTGAAAATAGGAACGAATTGAGTGAAGTTTAAACCAATAGTAATGATGCAGAGGCAGAGCATGAACAACGCAGTTAGTGACATACGGTACCGCGTCTCCTCAAGGTCTGATCTTCCAAGCTGTTCGATGTTATTTGATCGTGAATAGCTGAGATTTACATACCAATTTTATAATCATACATTTCCAAATTTTACATTTATCAACAATCCTCTATGATATGCCTACCTGCTCAACGCACGTTTTTTTTAAAGAGAAGGTTGAGTTCTGGGAAAGGGGGAACATAATTCGTGAGCTTTTCTTTCTTCTTAATTAGTGTAGAAGGGTATCGCAGGAAGAATGTCCACTAAAAAGGATGGCTCTTCAAATACCATCATATTCGAAATATGACAAGACAAGCTAAAGGTTGTGAACCACAACTTTCATGAGGTCGTGGTAATGTAATCGCGTTTGCAATTTTCTGTGTACAGTGCATGTGACTCTTAGCAAGAATGGGCCAATTTTTTATACCACACAGTATATACACCAATACTTATGTAATGTATGATCAACCTTTCAAATCGCTTCCACGCGATTTCTTTCACATTACAATTGCATGACCAGAACTCAACCTTATCTTAAATGGCCAATAGTCAGACAAAATATATAGCTAACAATAGGAATCATGTTAGTCTGTCACAGTTAAGCTACACATAGCTAGAAAATAAATAGATAGGCTAACATGTATTTGAAATGTGTAAAATATTGCATTCATTTCAAATTAGTTCTTTGCGATATTTGATGTGGCCTTTTAGTTGTACTTTATCAAAAAATAATGCTGATCTTGACATTATTCTTATTTTTGATTGATTTATTGCATTCTCATCGAGCACATTGAGGCATCACACACTATACGTCCTGATTACGACTGAATTTTGTAAGACATTAAATAAAATTAAAACTTCAAAATGTGAATTTTGTTCCGGCTGAGGTCCCGCTCCGTGATATGAATAGTATCGCTCCCCTTTGGCGAAATCGCCCGACCGGGCGCGACTATTACATAGGTCTCACGACTACGATAAGCAGGGACGTACGCAGGGGGGGGGGGGGGGGGGGGTTTGGGGGTTCAACCTCCCCCCTTTGGTATTTTTATGTATGTAAACCCCCCTAAAAAAACCTAAAACCCCCCCCCCCCCCCTTTGGTTTTTTTTTTTTTTTTTTTTTTTTTTTTAATTATTTAAACCCCCCACTGAGCGACTTTTCGGCCGGCGCGATTTTCAAATTTTCGGGAGCAAAATATTTTAACCCCCCCCCCTTGAAAAAATCCTGCGTACGCCCCTGACGATAAGGTCTTCCTTCTACTGGAGTAATTTAAAGAAACATAATCCAGTATTATTATTACTATCGATGGGGCAATTAAACACCTCTCTAAGAAGGAATCTATATCTTTAAATGTAATATTCAATCCAATTGATTTTGTTCTACTTCAAAATACAGTCGTAAACAGTTCGTAAGGTGTCAAGTAACCTTCATGAGAGCAGTTAATACCCTTCGTCATGCTTCTGAACTTGATATTGAATCGCTATCGAATAAAGGTGTTGATGAATCGGGTCTCTTATTGGATCTTTTACTAGATGGAGTCTCCATCACACTCTGTGCAGGATACATCCTCGATGGAAGCGTCTCTAACTTGGTGGGTAGCTTGCCATTGGGTACGTTCTCATCGTTCTCATTTAACATCGTTAATCGATCGGGATACTTCACATCGGAATTATCACTGTCTGCCGATAAACGGTTCGCGTCGATATCGTCCGTACCGTGCGTTCGCGATCTATCTTTCCATCGATCGCGGAAAATGGTTGCTTGGTGTTCGACGAGTGGAGCTGTGGAGTCATGCCGACTGACCGGTCTTGTGACTTTTTTCGGTGACCCGATGCCTACAACAGCAGATTTGACTTTTCTCAACACAGGAAAGTTTCTGGCAACGAATGGTGAGTCAGTACCTGATAAAGCGTCTCGTGTTGTTGGTATTTCATTGTTCAGGTGGGAAGGTTCGTCGATCTGCAAAAGAGGGAACGCGTTCTTGATGTCCGGTTGGTGGTTAGTAGCGGGTACGTCGTAGGGGACTCGGTCAGCCTCGCATCCGTCAGGTACAGGCCGTCGGACAACATATTGTCTGGAGAGAGAGAGAGAGAGTGAATGTTTTAGACCGATTTACAGTTTCAAAATCTAACTCATCATCTTAAATTTATGACCCAATTTGAAAGATTCACGCACCACATCAACCAGCAAATCAAACACATGTACAATACACGCACGTCACAACATACGTGACAATTAGCTCGATTAGGCTTCTGTTGAATAAAGAAAACTGCAGTTCCTTATTTACTTATAAGAAACCAACTTCTCAAAGTAATTTCTAATCAACATGTATGGGGGCATGTGTGTCACCCAAGGCCAAATGTGAGAACCCTTTTTGTTTTTGCTTTTTTCGAATTTGAACTTTGTGTCTGGGTAACCGTGAATTCATTTTTGGTCGTGAAGTGGGCGAGTTGTAGCATTTACGTCTCATTCAGTAATTTGGATGACAAGATCACATTTTCATGAAACCCTGTCAAATGTTACTTGCCTGATAGCAAGAAATTTAAAAAAGAAATTTTGGGTTCGATCAACACGCGTCAGCGCCCCTCCCCCACTCCCACTTAGTACAACTGCGCCCATGCGCGTATGCCTTTCAGATAGTTTCAATAGAACATCGTCAATAGTAATATGAAACATTTCTGTCAATAATCCGTTTTTCGAGCCTTGCATCAGGGAGGCGTTGTCTGAATGTAGACATAGTCTACTTGATCAAACAATGACTCATTCCTTATTACCGTTTCTTTTTCTTCTTTTTCGTGAAGCAGTACAAAAGACAGCCCAGAAAGAGGATGATAATGAAGAGCGTGATACTTGCACCTATCAGCAGTTTGACGGATCCTGAATGTACACATAAAAAGGAAGAAAAAGAGAGAAATGAAAATACAGGTATATTAAAGGTCTTCAATTACCAACAATGTTGACTACCTTTTGAGACTCTAATGTCTAATATATTTCTTCTAGTCGCTGGATCACTTTACTTGAATTTATGTTGATCGTTTTATAATACATTAAAAATTGATAAATCAGCGAACCTTTACAGCAACAGGTTCCTCTCCAATCAGTGGACCATTATGTTTGATATATTAATATACAAAGTACTGTCGACTTCCATTATTGTAAACAAAATATTAAAAAAGAGGTAAGAGAAAGAGTGACATATTAAAAGGAAAATACATGTGAGATGGTACGGCCCATTACCACGACCTCACTAGAAAGACCTAGTTACACCTGCAATGACCTAGTAAGACTTGTATCCGTCCCCCTCCCCCTCCTCCACTCTACCATCCGGTGCCCTTGCAATAACTATCCATCACTATGGCACTACTCCACTCCATATATGTCTTCTTACTTGGGTGAATTTTGGCTGCTACATTCCCTCCTGGTTTATCTGATGAAGAGATGGTCGCAGTGTCACCACCACCACCATCGCCGCCCGTTCTCCACTCTCGTGTCGGCAGCGCTGTTGTCTGCCCTGGTAACAGAGAATCGTTGGCCCACGTTGAGGGCGCCACAGTTGAATAGTCTGCACCCGCGGAACTTGGAAAGACCAAATCGAACGGCGGTGGATCTCGGCCGTCGCAATGGCACGTTGTCGAGACTCCCCGCCAGCACACCCGACCTCCAGAGTTCATGGTGCACTATGACCCGGCTCCCGCACTGATGGAAATTTGAACACTGCAACAGAAAATATAAAGAGATAATAGATAGAGGTGATTGAATCGTGGCGGGAGATGGATAAAGGCTAATGGAAATCATCGGATGGTAGCCTGTTGTTCTTTTGGATGTAATCAAGTCAACCTAATACGAAAAGTATCCATGTTGTGTGGTCAAGCAAAGGGTGTGTATCTAACTATCCTAGTTATTCAGCTTTTGATTTCTGTTTTCCTCAAAGAAACATGAACATTCAAGCGCACTTTATCTAAAGATCCTCCATAAACACAAAAAAAGAAGAGATTATAAACAAACAAACACAAAGCATTACTTATTTGACACTGATTTCAGAGAGCTTCAACATTTCGTTCAATATTATACAAAGCAATATTGTGACCCAAAGTTTTATGTAAAAAATAAACAGAAACTATATTAAAGATAATTTTTGTTTACCCATATTTATTACTGCAAGGGATCAATATTTCTTGATGGTAAGTCATTAATTTACATTTGTTTAGGGGTAGTTTACCAATGTTAACCACCCTTCTTTCCTCATCTTTTGTTAGTTTTGAACCTTTCCTTTCACTACACTTCAATTTTACAGCAATATCAGTGCTAGATTGACTGTTGTGTAATGAAATAAAATAGCGAGATCAAGTTACAATCTTTGTTGTACATCGACATTGATTGCATCTCTTAACAAATCAATATCCACACAGCGAAATGGGAAACATATTGATCCCTTTTTATAGCTACTATCGCACTAAAACATATAAATATTACTTTAAAATGTTTTTTTATCCATCGGCTACGACGTCTACTATTTTGGGGCATACATTTTGAGAAAACAATTCGTATTTTATTCGTTTTGACAGGACAGCAGGATATAAGGATAACTAGATACATGACACCAAAACTTTCACAAAATCTCGTTTAAGTACGTTGTACACATGGGGATGTCACAGGGATGATGCTAAATGTTAATTTACCAATTTTTTTTTATCCCTATCTCATTCCTTGCAGGGAGTCGAAAATTGCGAAGACCTTGATACTCAGATTCAACTTTGCGAGAAAAAATGATACAGCACTCGTTATTACATTTGACAAGCTGAGTGAAGTCAAATGTTTAGCGAATGATACAACTCATGCGTCTTTTAAGCCCCTTGCACACGTGACGTCATTTTCCTGACATAGGATTGCGTCAGCGATGGGTGCGTTGTTTGACGCAACATGTTAGAGTGGCATCGTAAATTCCACAGCATTACTGGCGAATGCGCCAACTGCTTTATAGATCCGATTAGTTGAGGTGATAACACTATCAAAATGACGCGATGTATGCAAGAAGGGTGACGTCTTCAAATGATGATTGCCTTAGGCTACCTGACATATCATCAGGTGTATTGGCTTCTTGATAAGTGAGGGCTATTAATCCTTACATATTTACACGTTTGGTAATACTTCAGACCTGCCATCTCCCATATGCACATGATTATATACATTCCTAGGTCAAGTCCAAACGGGGATCCGTGCAAAATGGGCAAGGTAACAAAATCATAAGAATCTGTAAAAATTCTGTGACCTAGTCATAAAGCAACACCTGTCTGTAGACAGACATTGATTTAGTGTAACCATGGAGATATATCTCTATGGTGTAACCTTGGTGGCAAGTTATCCAATGACACTAACGGTGGAACCTGTACTTTAATCCCATATTATTAGCGGTTATAACAAAACACACTGTTAATTTTATCTCTGTTTGTTCTTTAAGGACGAGTCAACAATGGAGGAAGGGTTTTATACTTACATATACATCATTCAAACAAGTACACTTGTCCCATTGTAGATAATTTCATTCTACATCATGATTTTCCATATTCCTTTTAGCTTATATTGCTGACGATTGTGTGCATGTGTAATAAATTTGTCTCAATAGCATTGTAATAACTTATGCAGTAACTGAAGCGTGGCAAAGTGCTGCATCACTTAGTATCCCCATTCATCAGTTGTCTTCATTGTTTGGTTTGCATCATTTTATACAATGAGCCAATGACGAATTCATTAAAAAATCAATACCACATTCAGCGTGCGGTGTTTAGTTATCCCCTACAAACTATCTTTGTGTTCCAGGAATCATGTGAAATAAAAGTCCCCTTTTCTAGTCATTGGATATTATATTGAATGAAACTGTCTGGAAGCAATTAGGAAAGGTAGATTATGTAGTACGTAGGAATTGGCGTGTACTGTGAGGCTTTGGAATCGTCATAAAGAAGAGATATTGATTCACAGTAGCTGAAACTCAATTGCACTACACACAGAAACGTGTATATGCATGGGACTACACGCATATGTAGCATGAACGTTATCCACTTTCAGAACTCAACTAAAGACATACCTATTTCAGACTGCTTACAATAAGTCATTGCTTTTTTGTCTTTCCCAGTTAGAATCATGAACTTACATTTTTGGTAGTTTTTCAGTCTCATCAGCGCCTTTAATTAGGCAACTAGATATTGGCGCTTTATACATTCCTGGATTGGATTGGATTGGAACGTTTTTTCCAAACATTTCATCTATTTCTTGTCATATTTCAAATATGAGTGCATTTTAAAGGCAATCATGCAATCATTCCATTCTAACATAAAGAGGATGAACAGGCTCAGAAAGAACTTCAGCACTCTCTTTAATCTCATCTTGCGCAAGGGGTCAGAGGTAGAACGGGAAACTGAGGACAAACCACATTCATCTACTGCCGAGCTTCACAGCGGAGAGGTTCTGGGAATGATGACTAAACCAAGACGCGTCATGACCGAATCAGTGGGGAGGATATACCCTGAAAGACGGGTCTATCCACGACGGAAGGCTCTACTCTAGCTGTAGGGCCTACATGCTATGAAGGCTGACGAAAGACGTAGTCAAGCCATGGACTATATACATGTATATAATTATGCATTGCACGCAGCATTGAGCTTCAATGGCTTATTCATAACTGCACGGTTTGAAACCCTGCAGTTATGAACGGGTTTGTGCACTTGAAGGAAATCAAATGGTATGGATGCAATGATTTCAGGATAGATATTCAGTGTTCTTCTTCATTTACTTCTGACTATTTCTGTCAGGGGGCGTTGATCCATTCTAAGAAATATGTTAGGGGGAGGGGCACACGACTTGAACTTAAAGGGACGAAAATGTACATTATAGTGGGGGCTTCCCTCAATGTATCTAAGGATGGACACCACCGATTCCACCTTATCAAATTTCTTGATGCATTGTTACATATATTTACCAAATTGACCAAAGGCAACTGATATAATCTGTTCCCCGCTCATTCCATCATGGTCACAGAAAGTAAAGAGGCGAGAAAATTATTGCTAACATTAATGATTACGAAGACTTAATAATTGTAAAAACCTAATCAAATACGAGGAATCTATTTGTTGCTGTTATCTGCGACAGAGTGTTGCACTTCAAACTATACAGTATATGCGTTATTGAATTTGGTTCGAAATTAATGTCCCTTCTCTACCCCCCCCCCTCTCTCTCTCTCTCTCTCTCTCTCTCTCTCAAGCCAACTTGATATGTGACAGTTGACAGAAGGGGTCATTGGCCCTTTAGACCTTCCCCTAAGGAGGTGTGAAATGATTCGTGATTAGTTCACACTCCATCAATCTTTCAATTTAAAGTTACTCTTTATAATCATTGACTCCAAACTCAGACCTTTATACTGTTAAACCCACCAACAATAAATGACCTTTCATTGAAAGATGAAATTACCAGTAACAATTTCGACGCCTACTGCATTACGCGAAGGAATCAAAATTGTAACAATCGCGGTCAAACTCGCGAACAAAAACACACAACAATTTCAAAAATGCATGCTTGGTTGACGGCATGTTTTCATGAAGCCCAAATTGATTCTGTCACTGTGTCACACTTTCGTCTCAAGACTCCCTTTTCCTCTAAATTTAGTCAAGGAAAATGACATCTCCTCTAAGGCATATATTTAAAAAGAAATCACGCCTGTAGCACATGTTGGTAGTACGATCAAGGAATTACGAGACCCTTTTTCACCCAAGCCGTCTGCTTGTAATGTTTCTTTTATGAGTAGGAGCACTTTGTACCAAGAGAAAGAGGGGAGGAGGAGGAGGAGGAGAGTGAGGATGGTGAAGTTGATGGTGATTATCATGAAATTAAATGTAGCAACCGAGTCAATAAAAACGACTCCTACCAATAACGCTACACTTTAAAAAAAAAAATCTTCGCACAAATTTTACTTGACGAATGAATTATTAATCTTTTAAAAGTGCATTGTTTGATCATAATCCGGTTTCCAAGATTGTTCGTCCAATTAGCTTTCATTATAATACACTGTTCCAATAAATTTAACTTTTTAACTTCTAAAGAATAGACAGATTTAGTCACAGGCAATGGTGTTCTACGTTTAACAAAAGTTCGTAAAAAATGATTCCTTGTCATTGGGGTCACAGTCAACAACATGGCATGATACTTTCTATAAACCATATCCACAATTCACAGTTTAATAAAACGGTCATTTACAAATCACATATGGCAATTTTTATTTTTATTTTCTTTGTTTGGTTTCTTGTGCGACCATAAAATCCACATCCCTTGGGTGGAATCAAGTTGATTCCCATGAATTTCCTCCCAACGGGGAGTGTTTATTATGTGTTATTGGATGGTGACCCGCCTACAACCCCTCTTTCAAACATCTGTACCAAAGGTGTGTCTAGAAGAGGCTGTGATCCGAAATTTCCTGAGGAGAGATTGTGTTCCTCATCTCAAGCTGTGAGTGATTCGAAAAATAGTACAAACTGAAGATGATGCTAGATGGATCAGCTTGAAGATGATGTCTTTGAAATCCGAAATGTCGCTATATTCATGTTATCTTTATTGTGTGAGCTCAAAGTGAGCTCAGAGTGCTGGTTTACTTGTATAAGATGTCTCTGAGATATGAAATATATATATGTTCACGTTGATCTTGATTGTGTGAGTTCAGGCTCACACATTTCCGTCATAAACATAACAATTATATTTCAAGCTATATAACTTTTATTAGCAGTATAATATGTGTTATTGGATGCTGACATACATCCAACCTTGACAACCCCTCCTTCAAACATCTGTATCAAAGGTGTGTCGAGATGAGGTTATCCGAAATTCCCAGAGAGCGGATTATATT
The DNA here is from genome assembly GCA_035222895.1 of Strongylocentrotus droebachiensis. Lineage (NCBI taxonomy): Eukaryota > Metazoa > Echinodermata > Echinoidea > Camarodonta > Strongylocentrotidae > Strongylocentrotus > Strongylocentrotus droebachiensis. Next base: position 140,198 of record JAVYIG010003849.1, read on the forward strand.
CCTCATCTCAAGCTGTGCTTGGTTTGAAGAAAACAAATCAATTGAAGATGATACTAGATGGAAGAGCTTGAATGAGATAACTTGGAAATGTTATCTCAAGTCTCTAGAACTACAAAGCTCAAATTGTTTCCGATATAACATGAATTGCCACACTTAGTATACTACGTATTTTCCTCCATAACAACTATACAGAAGAAATGAAATAATATATTTAAACGGCTAATAATGTTATCTGTAAAAAAAGAGATGCTTTTGTTTCGGAGTATTCTATGTGAGTGTGCGTATATGCGGGGGGGGGGGGGTTCAGGATATCTCCTTCACAGCCACTTCTGAACGTGTGACGTCACAATGATTAGTGCACTCGTCAATGCATGCTAATTATCACCTAAGTGGGCAGACACGGATATTGGTGGCAAATATAGGGTGTGGGAGAGTTTGAGTGCTTCGCAAACACTAGAACCCCCTCTCAAACATATAAATTCATTCTATAAGGTGCCTTAAATAGAAAGTTGAGTTCTTGGAAAGGTGAAAAACATTTGTGAGTTTCCTCATTCTCTTTCAGTTTCATCCTTCAAGGAAGAATAATATACTAGAAATATCCTCTGGAAAGGATATTCCAAATATAGCTTACATGTTTGGATCAAACAGTCATGCCACATGTGTGTTTCTGTGTGCAGCACTCCGTACTTTTCATCAAGATGATGTCAATTTCCTATCAATTTGATGATTTAAAAATCTCTCAGTATACACCAATTTCTATTTACTGCATAATCAGCCTTTCAAAATTGTTTCAATACAGATTCCTCCACAGTTGCACAACTGGAACTCAACTTTAGTTCAACTCTATTTTTGTCTTTAGTTAATTGAAGCAAAACCCCATTTTAAAAGTCTGCTCCTGTTCATTAAACAATGTTTTATAGTTTAAATATCTTTGATATAACGTCTCATATAATGAATTATAGAAAAACTAGATCACATAAAACATATAGGCCTACGTGAATGTGGTATACGGCAATGAATACAAGAATCATGAGCTCTGACTGGTTTCTAAGATTAAAGACATGTAAAAGGTCAAGTAGCTCGGTATACGGTAATCAGAGTGTACCATCAAATGTCAGGATAACATTATTTTCTTTTCTTTCCCTTTCATTGTTTTATACATTAATTCATCTAAATGCCCCATAAGTGGGTTCTTTTGACGAATATATTCATGAGCCGTTTCTAGTAACTAAAGCTACCCCATGGTGTTATACTCCATTCACACCGCGAAACCGACTAAAACCGCCTCAGAACCGACTGATTTTGTTATCATTGGGGTAATGTGAAATTGTGAATTGTGTATGATCTGTAGTCGGTCTGGTGTCGGGCCCGTCGGTGTGACCGAGGTATTACTAAAGCTTTCAATCATTAATATTTGTTGCCTGTTTTAAGCGGAAAAGTTCAGATTCACACCTAGAAATTGGAGGGATACGGAAAGGTGTTCAAAGAGAGATAACCCAATTAGTTAGAGAAAGTGGAAAGCCTGCGATAAATGTTTGGATTGAGGGCTCTTAGCACTTTCATATACGAAATGAATACGCACCATACACACAACGCCAGTTATGTATGTAACTGTGCTCGATGTTATAAAGATGTTCACAACAAACGATAGATCAATTCAATTCATTTAAATTTAATCAAAAATACAAATTATAGTCTAAGGACTATCTGTGCTATGTTAACAATGTAAAAGGGACCATAAAATAGGATCACCGATACAATAGACTTGGTAAATTGTAAAAGTAAATACTATTTTTAAACCGAAATCACAATTTAAACAAGGATAAACGAAAGCTATAGAAACAAAAACCAAATCCTTAATATTATTTTAAACTAGCCGGAGGTCGAATAGCTCGAATGATCATTTTTACAGAATCGCGATCATTAATATCAGACAATTAGATATATAATGTCGCTTTCGTTTTGATTATCTCACCACTCAAACCATTACATCAACTTGAATCATCCGAGACCAGGCATAAATTTAATTTTAAGTATACAAGAATTGGGCGTGGTTCAATATTATAAATACGTTATAATTATCCATGAATCATCATTCACTTGACAGTCATGGAAGTGCTTGAAATGAAAATAGTTTTAATATCGTGGTCACGAGTAATTGCGGATCTTATAACGCACATAGTAATAAACATTCACTTAAAAAATGATATATCCACGTGATGTACGGTATGCCAACACTACACGTAGATCAATGTTCAATATGAATCGGAAGTAGTCGGGCCTCCAATGTCTATCTTTTCATTTAGTGTAATCATGGGCCTTATCAAGCATAGGCTAAAACATACCAGTTACAAAAGGGAATAAAATAAATACATAAATAAAGACAGACTTTGCAATGGGTCTCATAACAGCATTCGCGGTTTCCCCCACCCTTCAAGAGACCCTTTAGATTACATCATTTATCGTCGCTTTTTATAGTTAGCACTAATTTGTTGAGGTGTAAGATAACCTTCCCAACGAATCAAGTCTCTATTACAGCTGCACTGAATTCGAAAGACTTTGTCGGGAAAACTTGAAAAACTATTGGAGCATGATATTTCGGAAGTTTGAGATACTTCACGCCTATTGTATGTTCAGTGAAAACCATTTTATAAAGACGCTATAATACATCTTTTCTTTTTTTTTGGTGGTAAATTCAAGAAAGGTGTACACCGAATAGGCCATTTCACGTCACATACACATTGTAATTTTACCAAAAACAACTAACGAATGCAGACGATATTCCAATTAAAACTGATATTACGACAACACATCCATCTACCCAATATCCTAACCACAAGAGGAAAATTCATCTAGAATCTCGAGTACATCCGGGCTATGTCATCATCAAAGGGGGTGTTGACCGATCGTTACTCATGGCATCTTTTAAAAAGGCCAGTCACACCGAAAGACTAACTTTCAACTCACCCTAGCGTACAAAATCTTATCCATTTGCGCAGAATATCATCCTGTTCGGTCCAGTAATAGATTATCGTTCTTGTATAATAGCATACACTATGATATAAAGTCTCCACTCGTTTCTAAAGGGCTTTGGATCCGACAATCGTACTGCTCATTTAGTGTATTCAAGGAATAAATCCTACCAGGTACCCACTAAATACACTTAGGTCTAGTGTGGCAAATGTAGATTGATGTATGGCCAAAAGATGTTATAGTGCTGCGGAATGGATTCGAACCACGTACTTTGTGGATCACAGTCCGGCGGCTTATGCACCAGACCACAGCACCAGTGTTGGTCTTGTGTCTGTTCAGTCGGTGTGACCGGTGGTAAAAGGGGGGAAATGCCTATTAAACTTCAGACCTGCCCCTGACCTTCAACACTTGTCCTAGAGGTGTTATGAGAAAGGTTCGGGTTTCCGTACCCCTACGATCCTGTTTCAGGTTAATACTCCCGGCCAGGTCATGTATACCGGTTCAAATACGTGCCGTATACCTGCAATACCTCTTTGCGCCTGCACCTGCGAGGCGTTATCAAGGGGTTGGTTGATACTACCATGGTTGCCATACTGTAGTATGACAAATTAAATCTCCACTTAATATACACCAGCGATGGTAGAGGAGTATATTTATTCACATGTTGTCGATCAAACCAGTGTTTAAAGCTACTTAAATGAACGAAAGTGTACTTCAAATATACAGGGATGGCAAAACAGAATACCCACTGCGTTTGCACCAGCAGGGCGTTGCCAAGGGTTGGTTGGTACTGTGGATACAGCTGCCATACATTTTAGTTGTGACAAATTGAACGGGTGACAAATTGAAATCTCTCATTGATATAGAGTACTGGTAAGGAATTATAATATAAGTGAAGATGATTTAACGTACCGTCAAATGAACACAAATGTAGGCCTATATTAAATACATAAGGCTAGCAAGGCAACATACCCAATTTGTTTCAACCTGCGAGGAGTTGCAGTTGTCAATGGTTGGTGAATACTGACTATGTATTATAATAGCCAGTAGCCAGTTTGAAACATTCACTCTCGAATAGGCAATTCAAATGATATAATATACATGATTACGAGTGTCTTCTCTACCAAGACAACTGATAAAAAAAATCCATACGCATTATGATGAAAACTCGTTTATTGAAGATTGAGGAGTACACATGGTAGATTTGATTTATGGTACATATGGAGCGCCGTCCAGGGCGGGGCCATAATACTTTGATTTACGAAGAGAGAATACTTTGGGTGATGTAATGGTGGAGAAAAGAATGAAGAGAACGAGGATGAAAGTAGGTCATATCGCAATGTCATTGATTTCAGATTTATGACAATTAGAATTGTAACCCCGCCGGCTCCTTGGCATAACAGACACAACCTTAGCTGACACCAGATCGGGTGTAAAGCATTGCATTACGTACTCGGACCGAACGGTAAGGTTATCATTTATTTGGATGGAGGAAAAAGAACACCACAAGATGTGATCATTGTAACCAGGTAACACAAATTCGCAAGGACAGAGACGAGGTGAGGTGAACTTGGGGAAGTTCATTCGAGTCGTAAACCATGAGCCAGTATCATTGATGGGAACACATTACGATACAATGGATATTACAACGTGAAAGAACATTACCTATGTGATGGATACCAGATGCCTGCCAGGCATAGCGACAGGCACAAACCGAAATGGTTAGATTATCTGGCTCTATTCAACAAATTTATCAAGGATCAAAACGCATCTAGAGAGAATTACCCAGACTACCATCCCCGAGCAACTAACCCCTGAACAAATGCCCCTGCACACGCACCTCCTAGTTTACGATAACTAACCCCCTTTTCTATAGACGAATGCACCTCAGATAACTATTTCTTCACGAACAACTATTTACAAAAAGATTTATACAAAGTATACTATACCTACCATGGGAATTTGCCCTAGTAGCTAGTTCTCCGAACGCAGTGGTCCTATGACCTAGGAGGACATAATTCTGTCCTTTTTTAAACTCTGAATGTTGATACAATCAAAGACTTTCCCTATCAAACTCATGACATGCGAAATGGTAGTCATGGTAATGATAAGCTTGAAGTATCTAGAGCCGACATCACATCTGAGAGCAGTCTCTCTTGGTCTCTCTATTCGTACATTTTAGTGCCAATAAATCTACAAACTGTAATCAGATAATGATATATCATGCTCCATTACAACCTCGCCCTTTGAACTAAAATATGAAACCAGAGGTTACACTCATCATTTTCATTGTGACTGCTAGTAGAAAAGTAATAAGAAAAGTTTATGAGAAATATTTGACGGACTCGTGTTAAGAAATACATCATTCCCACAGGGGCTTGGCGTTGACTTTGACTCATTTTCTCATCTTACAAACTAATCAACTCGAATGATATACATGTAGTGTTGATTTATTTGATTCGATTTGATTTCGTTTTATTGGATGTTTAACGCACAAACAATGGTCTACATGGAAGGTGACAATTTGGTTTCTAATGGAGTCCTTTTTTTCGATTGCAACCTGATTAGCATGACTGATGAACACTTTTGAATTTACGTAATCTTTGTCAAGACTATGAGACTATATCTATTAGACTAAAATCCTGAATAACATGTGTGTTTAAAAAAAAAACATAATACGGGTTTGTCTTTATTCAGTGAGAAAAAAGACAACGAACTGAAATTGCTGCATGGATAGAAAAACAAAATCAAGTCAACAAAGTGAAATCTTATATTATCCACGCCAAAAAATATGTCGTGATGTCGCAATCTGCACTCGAGTCAAGTTCCAGCGCTCGCTTGAAAGAGAAACAAAAGCAGACATTTAAAATTCTCTAAATGGCTTCGAGGAATAACCGTAGTGTCAACTCTTGACCTGAGCACCATTTCTCAAAAATATGGAAGGAGCGGATTGTGTGGAAGATGGAGAAGAGGCTGTCAAGATATCACTTGAAGGAGTCGAACAGAGATTTGCTCTTTGCTTGTTCAAGGATGAAGCGATTTACATTTAGGATGAAGGAGGATCAAGAGGAGGAGCAGAGGCCACGGAAACGTGGGATGTTGGGATTTACATCTCAAGTGCTCATTATCTTCATGTTTCCAAAATGTGATGTGAGGATGAAGATCAGGATCTATATGCTGTGGGCAATAAATACATTTGCGTCAAGACTTTTATTTCTGCAGTGTATTTCTCTTCCCGTCATTTCTTTTCTTTTCTTTTTCTTGCCAATGACAATTTTCTCAACTTCTCTGTTTGCCACTGTTGGCAGAAGTCACACTTGATCAAATTCTGAACACATGGTGCCCTTTCCTTTAAATCTGTTTGTAACAAGTCGTGGTTCCTTCACTTTCAATATTCCAACTGAATCCGTTGTATTTATGTACATGTTTCAATTTCTATATCCATTTAAACGAAAGCTTAAATTATACTTGTTATCTTTTTATAAATAGAATGTCATCATTTTATCATTGTTTTTAATTTCATTTTCTAATTTAATGACCCATCTCCTTTGTTTTACCTCACTTTTTCTCTTCCCCGAAATATTTATGTTATAAACTTGCCCTTTTTATTCTTGTCATTGATTATGTATATGAAGCCCATAATTTCAAGAATAAGGATGAACTTTTACAACTCATCTGCATTAGACCTACATTTGTTTAAAAACCGAATATTTTTTGCAAATGCACCACAAAATCAGAATTAGACTTCAGACATTATTTTCGCTCATTATCACGACTCTCCTTTGAAATATTTCTGGACGAACCGTCAATTTTGTTAGAAATATATCCTTCTTTCCAACCTCGAACATGCCGACTATAATCATGATTAAGTTTAAAGTTGATAGAACTGTGCAATTAATTTTTCTGTTGTTAAAATACCAATGAAAGTTATTAAACCACAGTGGTTTCAAAAAGTGAAAATGAACATGGTTCTTTAAGTCTCTTGTACGTTTGCAACACTGGGTTTTTAATAAAGCTGTACGTTATTTAATACAGAATAACAGTCAATAGCAATATTTGCATTTCATATTATTCAATTTATATATTACCCACTGATCATAAAGTTTTTAGGAATGTGACGATTTTTTTTCTGTGTACGTATAATTTGGTGATGTCATCCAGACAGTTCATATTTTAAACGTATTATTTGATGTCTTCTTGTGTTATGTTAGCATATAATCACCCATCGAGGGTCACTAGAGTACTCTAAAGGAAAGAAATAGTTTGACTTGTTTCAGTTGTGACAGCGGACTTAATCAGGGAATGGCTTTACCAGACTCCCCAACCTTCGAGAGGATGATATTCATATCTCGTTGACCCACTTTGTCACGACCAAACGGCATCTTTTACACTGATACCCAACGGTACACCTTCACAATCCTCACGAGGGAAAGCTTTTTTCCAATACCACGCATTCATGTTGGTCCTTTAATAGTACACTGACACTACACAATAGACATATCTGTCCACCACCAGACCTATTCGAAACCGACCGATGACCGACAAAATCTTAGCCATTTTTAGGGTAAGTTAATAATTCTTTCGGTTTGCTGTCGGTCCCGTCGGTCTCGTTGGTGGGACTAGGGTATCAATGATGATATCTCATGAGATTGGAAGGGTTAAGGGACCTTGTGCAAACTTCACCTGGTCCTCTGCATCATCATCATCACGCAAAAGAGGGTTTAGGTGCTCCCCCAAACGTCGGTCACTTCGACAAGACCGACACTGGATCGCACAAAAACGACATTACCCCGGATGGCCAATATCTTTTCGATTGGCGTTAGGTTTGAAGTCGGTCTGTCGCTGTGACAGGGGTATGATGATAACTGAAACAGTCAGCAGTGACAAAGTGGAAACGCATCCAAAGCCACGCCCACATAATTTGGTGTAAAATTCGCAAAATACCGGACGACTCTTACCAAAAATGGAGAAAATGTTTACAGGAAGTAAAAACCTCGATGCTTATAATTTACCGATCGAAATCTTTGACAAATCTCATTTGGGGAAAGGAGTTAATCCCAAAATGTGGTTTCAATATTAATTTCATCATGGCTCCCGGTTTGGTCGTACTGCTTCATAGTAATAGGTCGTATCGTTGATTATGACAGTTGAATTCTTCACACCACCCACAAGATTACATCAGCAGTCTGTCCCCACGAGAGGGGAACTCAAGGGACTGGTGTTTCCGATCTTTGCCCCCGTCCTCTTTCACTTCATGCAACATAGTGGATGGATTGGCCTAGAAAGAAAAAATAGAGTTCCTCCCTTCCAAATGTATGGTTTTAATATTTTCCAATAACGAGCGATAATACATTTCATTTCAAGGTCAATGATTTGCAAATGGAATAAATTGAATATCGAAACAAAAGGACAAAATTACGACAGTGCTCTAGTTATTTTGTTGCAAACAAATAGTAACAAATTTATGTGATTGGATGTAGAATTTTTTTGTAGACCTTATTATGCTTTGAAAGAAGGAGAAATAATCCGTTTCCTTTGCACAATCTTTATTCAATTTTAGAATTGTTGATTTCTGCTCGTAATGAACAAACGTGGGCGATTTGATTACATGAGATAAAACAGAAGTGAAAATGTAAGAATACTATTCTGATAAGGGATGATTATGTTTTCTATGATTTCATTTTCACTTTCTGAAATGCATGGGCACGGGCCTCAAATAAATAGACAGCAACTATTTTATGAGCCCCCCCCCCCCCCCCCCATTTGTTCTTTTTCTCTTTCTCATTCTCTCTCTGTTTCTTGCTTCGATTGACATAAGAGATTGGCACTGGTCTTTAATTAACTATACTGCTGTAAGAAAATTAAATATGACATTTAAACACAGGAAACGGAGCATTCCCAGAAAGAAGGAAGATCTCGAAGGTAGAGCTTGGCAAGGAAATATACTTCTATATAGATGTCTTAGGAAGATCTGCATATATTTAAGACGTGAAGCCAAGCTCTATCAACGGAAATAAGTACCGGGCTGAATACACAAACACGTAGCGTATGTCCAGGGACTGAGATGTGGGGCGCTGTTATCATTGGAGGGGGCGATCTGAGAACGATATCCTATTCCTTTTAAATTCAATTCCCCATGTCCAATCTCATTTTTCCTTACCACCAATTATCTTCGTTTTTCCCCATTTCATTATTATTTCTTTATTAGGGGGGCATTCGATGGGCAGGGGGCACAAGTACAGCCATGTACCCCTGTGTATCTACGCCACTGGTGTTAGCCATCATGGTGTTTTCCCTGGAGAAGAATTTGATATAGTTCTGACCAATATGCAATGTATAATGCAGGTTTATGAACAATATTTGGCATCGCCCTAATGGAGTTCAGGATGAATGCTTGGCTGAACAGCAACATGCATGAACGAAGTTTAACCTTTGACCCCGGTCCCATGTACTACTTTTGACGACAATCAGCTGATCAGAGCACATTAAGCTGATAATGGTCGAAACATTAGGATCATGAAAGCTCTTTTCAGAGTTCGTAGTACTTTGTTCCCCATCCCTCTAATAAAATGCATATCATGGTGTCATGTGAAAATAAAGAGACAATTTGGGCCTCAGGACTTTATCTCGCCAAAGCATTACCATAAAATAGTATCTTATATTGATTCATAAATGTTTTTTTAAATCTTTTAAAAATCCCTTCTAGCTTCTAACTATAGCATGGGTTTATTTCATTTAGTTGTTACAGCAACATACGAACATGTTTTGTGAACATTAGGATTTGCTATAACCTATATCTATACCCAAACCCAACCCCTTTGTTTCTCTCTCTCTCTGTCTCTCGCTCTCTCTCTCTCTGTCTCTCTCTCTCTACCTCTGTCTCTCTCTCTCTGTTCCACTCTCTCTATTCAAACACAGAGGTACACAGACACACAATGATCATTTTACGCCAAATAAAATGTTTTGTATTAGATATAGAAAATGCAAATAGACAAGACGCCGCAATAAACAAATATGTCACAAACAAGCCTAAAAACTGACTAAAAAGAAGGACATACATGGATGGATATGAAAGAGGGACGAGAAGGAAATCAAAGAAAGAAAGAAACGACGGTATTCATCATTACAAAAGGGGTTATTTGCTATTGCGTGATAAAACCTTAGGTTAGAAGCTGGGGAATTTGCTTTACGACGTTTTTCCTTATACGTTTCACTTTCCAATTTGATAAGATTCAATGACATCACTAGCACGGTGAATTACACAAGGATGTATATTTAAGTTCTTGTCAGGCAATATTGTTATTCATGTATTAAAACAATCAGGATGTAAGAGCCATCATCATACTGGCGACAAAGCCATTAATACCCTCATAAAACTCTGTCTTCCGTCCATGTGATTTAAATGTTTTAAATCTCCAGAAATGATATTGTGGTCTTTACGCCTGGTGGTGGTATTAGAAGGAAAAAACGAACACTTTATGTCGTATTTAGCATGGTAGAAATAGGAATAATGTTTTTGTTCGTTCTGTTGAATTTATCATTTTATGCCTTGAAATGGGGCGCCATAAGAGACCACTCTGATGAGAAAAATAAAAATGTGGGAGGATTATGAAGCCAAATACATACTCCTCTTGAAGTCACAGTGCAGTCACCTGTAAAATGTTTGGAAAGCAGCACTTCTTGTCACTGTATACTGTTCAATGCGTCGTTTATCCCTTCGCTCGATCTTTTCCAGCAGACTGAGCTTTTTATTGTTAATTATACTGTGACGCGCTCAGGGTGTGCCCATTCATCAAGCCCCTGTGGCTTTTAGGGATGCACCTTTTTAGTAGATTTAATCATGTCTTCTATCTTGTTTTTCTAATGTATATATATATTTAAATGTATTTTTCTTTGCCTCTTTTGTACAACAATGTATAATGTCATTTTTACTGTGATTGGAAACAAATAAAGTTCAATTCAATTCAATACATGTATTAACATACTGGTGATATCAATGAATTACTTGATGAATTATGTAATTCATTTATTTTTATGTTAATGCTTATCATACTACATTATTTCCGATCTCCAAATTATATCATGACATTCAGTATCAAAGTCAATGTTTGATGGCAATATTGAGATGTACTCAACTTTATTCTACACGGAACTAAACATATTTTACAAACCATACAACAAACTGGTGGACGAGCCCTACGCGAGAACGTGTACATAGGAAGGTGATTAATGCCTCCAAATTACTCCTAAATTGATAACATGTAGCTTTACATTGCACGGCCGCAGGATGCAAGGATATATGAAATTACAGGCTTGGATACATTAAGTTCACGGTATTATGACATTGTGATGTGCTGTAAATTATTTGCCTAAACGTTCATTATAACTCAGGCACATAATGAGACCAACATAAAACCGAATACAAAAATATATTACCCCACAATGGTAAGATATTGGTCGGTTTGGAGACGGTTGTTTGTCAGTGTGACTGAGGCATTACATTAGCAGTCGATCAGTGAAGAAGGCTACCATTACAGGACTTACACATCACTCCAATAGCGCATATGCGTTTATTTCATTATTTCAAAGGCCAAAGAGCAACTGGTAAAGCCTTTCAGTTATACATTTTCTAGAAATATCCTCCATATTCGAGCTAGCTATTATGCTAATACCATGGTCAAATCCCCAGTCACACTAACGAGGCTGATTGCACACCGACAACGTACCCAACACAAAATACCTTGCACTATATGGCCAAGAAGTATTGGTCGGTTTGTAGTCGGCTCGGTGACTCAGTGTGACAGAGGTTAGAAGACACAACAGAGCATGCCCACGAAATATTGCATCGAAAATGATAATCGAACATGGCAGAGTAAAGTTGGGGTTAATAAGGTTTGTCATCCCCGCCAGACTTTATGTACAAACAATTCAGACCCCGATTATTAAAGAATTCACTCGGACATGCCACGCCTCATTTCATTGAGTGTTTGCACGACTACTTGGTTGCTATGGTGATTTTTTTCCCCGTGTAGTAATCTGACCCGCGTTTTAAACTTCGCATTTGCTGACATGAAATGAAATGAGTTGCCATCAATCTAAAGCAAACTGATGCCATATTAATACTCAGAGGGGAGAGTTACAATTACAGAGGAATTTCAAGTTGATGAATAGGGTCGAAACTGGTCAATTTAATCCATCATAAAAAGTAACTCATGTGTGTAATAGTATACGAATTGTATACGGATTATGTGACAGGTGTTAGGTGTACGTCTGGATGTGGACACTGTGGAGAAACCCTGAATTTAGGGGAGGAATTCTTGAACACAAGGGAATACGATCGATTTTCATTTCAATTCGAGGCTTGTATTGTTGTTCTATTCGATTTTCATACCACATTTAAGAACTCGGAGATGTAGAAACGTGTACAGAGATGACTCACTTTGGTGGAGACTAGACTTGTAACACGTTACTGATGAAAATGCTGATGAAATGAATCAAATAAATCATTCCACTTGCCTGATTCATTATCACCTGTTTTGTCGGCTTTTTCATGTTGCTTTCCCACATGGGGGGGGGGGGGGGGGGTCAGGACTGCTATTGGACTGAGTGAAATATACAAATGAACCCCATTTTCATTCATTATAAATGTTGTCGGTGACTTCCCTACAGGTAGGCTTGCTGATAATGAAAACATTCCATTTCATGCACTATGATCAATGTAGTCAGTTTGTTCATAGGCTCTTCCCTAGTTGGAGAAGCCAAGCAAGTTTGCGGGCGAATAGATCATAAATAATTATTATAATAATTTCTTTTTTTGGAAATAAAATCTCTAAATGTCCACTATGTGGGTTGCTCTCACCCGCTCTATTGGTTACTTTAAATAATGATCCTTTAATATGCGTCACATCTTTACAATGGCATGTATACAGACAACCTTGATACTATTCAGTCATAATCCGACATTAATCTGGGAAAAACTAGACGAATCTATTCTGCTATAGCTGGTAGAATTTGCTCTCCAATTGCGCAAGCTTTTGTCAATAAAGTTGTGTTTGCCGTGCAAGAGGAGATGTTTTGAAGGGGAAATGTCATAAAAGGTGTATTGATAGAGCCCGAGGCCTACATAATGTGGCATAATGGAGGATAAAGACATGGATCATCAGGTTGCATGCGTATGAAAGATATTTTGTTCACATCACTTTAACAGAGCCATTGCTGGCACAAAAGTTTGAAAAATGGGCATCTGTGAGTCATTAGATATGCTAAAGGTGTCACTATCAGGTGTGTTTATATCGAGGTCAGAATACATGAACGTACCACTTTGAATTGGCCAGTTTCGTAGTGTATTTAATTAGTGCCTCGAATTGAATTATTTCAATCACCCGTTTACGAATAATCGTATTTTAGAATGCAAATTGCACATTACGTGTTGTTGGGTAGGGCGAGCCATAACGTTTGTCCTTCCTATAGCAACGACTAATTTATGCAATTCGAATTCTGATTGTTAAAATACATTTATTCGTAACAGGTGATTGCTATTCGTATTATGTTTATGTTGATGACGTTGAATGTGCGTGTGAATTGTAAACAGGAAACACATTACTGTCTAAAATCGTCAGTCAATGTTACAGCGATCCCTTTGAATATACAGCAGGTATACTTTTTGTGATCTCATTTGAACTGTATATGGTCAATATTCAAATTGTAATGTACGTTTAACTTCATAAACCATTCAATACATTTGCAAATGCATTACAAGTCGTGTTGCTATAATTATATCACATGTTAATAGGCCTTATTGTAAAATATTTAGTCAGTAAATCCAGTTCAGATGTTAATTATAGGTTACTTACATAATATTATAGCCAATATACATTTTCCTCCATCTACATGATGATATTTTAGCCATGTAATTTATAATCGTTAGTTCTTCTGCTAGGAGAAGGCCTTTGCACACGTATTATCGCATACAGATATAAATACAAACATTATCTTCTACTGGGCATGTAGACATTTTGGTTCAGTATGTAATAGCTCCGTGTTAAGTAAGGCATAGCCTAGTGCTCCACTCGATAGAGATAACAACACATATACGGTGCATGCAGTCATCCCATTGTAATCATCACCTCGGCCTCATATAGCGGCATGCGATAGGCTACACGGTGTATTTACATTACTATGCTTTCTTAACTCGGCTGTCAGTCTGTAATGTCATCTGTCTGCGCGATATGGAAATGACAACAGAAGAAAGAAAAATGAAAAGAGATGCCTCGTCCCCGGCCCAGAGCACATACGGGCATCGCCAGGCCAGGCAGGCGAGCAGTATAGGTATAGCTATCACTATCAGCTCGTGTAAACAAAGCGCCATGAGTAATGACACGATCCGCCAACACACAGCCGACCTTCGTTCGTTAACCGTACTGTCTGCCTAGTTATAGAGTAAAGTAATTAACATTCATACTCACTTGATTGAAAAGCTGTTCAAAAGTAATTAGCTAATGGATGGTAGCTATAGCCGGTCACAAGTCCGTATTAAAATTCCCTCGGGCAAAATTATGTAACACAATTAACCTTCGGTCCAATCACAAGCATCTCTGTTTCGATTGGCCGGGCGCCACTAAATTCCCAGTTGAACAGTAGATCGCTTTACAGCTCTTGATAATGTGTCACTTCACTTTGTAGTAAAAATGATGAAAAACATTGAAAAAGACGGCAAACAGGTTCCTTATTTCATGGAAATATTCCAAATCAGATTTCAGTTTACCGTTTCTCTAGTTTAAGCGTCACGTTCAAATAAAAACACCTCAAGTAGAGAACGCTCCTTCGACATGTATCATTGTATGGAGCAGATTATTATATTCCCAAATGGTTATCCCATTCACTATGTGCGCTCCCGTACGCAGTGTCGTCTGTGTGCAAATACAGCGATAAATTTACACGAAGCAGAACTCGTACGGGATGAACGGCCAATACTCAGTTGAACGCCGCGCGTGCGTGCATAAAAGCATCCTGCTGTGTGTGCATAGCTGCCATGTCATTAAGCATTGAGAAGAATTGCTTTTTAGACATCATACATAATTTCTGGGAACATGGTAACATATGTCATTGTATGATTGAATCATTTATCCAAGTATGTGCAGAATGTGCTGTTTCATTTTAAAGTTAAATGCCTACATTCTGTTTTAATACTAAGAATAATGCATACACAATGATTACAATCGTGGCAGAATGATTATGTTGATTGCTCAATGTGGGTCTGTTTTCCCCAACAAATATTCAGTAAGAAAAAGGGTTTTCTTAAAATGAAAACTAAAAATTCATGTAGAGTTTAATTACACGATGATCATTATTTGTATCCGTTATCACAATGCTAGTTGAAAGTTATTACTGCGATGTCATATTCGCGATTCAATAGGCCTATACTTTTACGATATCATTTCATTATTCTGATATTCAATCGACTATAATCTCAATTGAATATGATTCAGTAGATTTATCATTTATTCATCTATGATAATTGTTTTACAGTAACAATAGGAAGCGGACTCTATCGTAGATCCAGGGTCCAGGATTATTTTGTTGGACAAATACAAGTGAAGGGGGAAAATGGTGTATGACTACGCTATTTCCCTCATGTTACTCTACATATTGAATTTCAACTTTCATTTTCTTTTTATTTCAATCGTACTACAACCATAATCACGTACAATAATTGATAAATTTAGACATGTGTTTATATACTTTTAAATTGCAATTCATTTCCCCATGCTTTTTAAACAATCTTGAAAAAGAATATATCGTTTTCGCATTCATTCTATGGAATCAGTTACTTCCTCAATATTACCAAACCTCATAATGTGAAAATATTTCTTCTAAATTCTCTTGTTTGGTTTAAAAGGAGGCCTATATTTTCTTCACCTTTCGTCGAAAATACATCAAATTCTTTTTTGTTGTTGCTAGAAATCCCTTGTCTTTATATAGGAAGAGCATAACCATATAAAAACTTAGATACTAAAAACAAAAGAGAATAAACAAAGTAGTCTATTATTCTCTCCATTATTCAAAATTTGTTTTCTTATGTTGATATTCATGATGACCTATATTTGAGTCTTTAAACATAATACAGAAACAAAAACAGTCACTCATAATCCGTTATCAACGATACTTACACATTTACATACAAATATTAGATTTATCAACGTTTTACAAATGAAAAGCAAGCTTGCATTGTTCCTTTAAGCCGCAGCACGTTGTTAACGGATGCCTCGAATTCCAGAAACGTGTTTTCTTATTCCAATGGAGGCGGTAAAAATGAGCCCTCTCCGGGATGCTAATGATATAGGTTGACCGCCAAGGTATATATGGGAATCTGACAATTAGAGAGAGAAGGAAAGAGAGAGAGAGAGAGAGAGAGAAAGAGAGGAAGAGAGAGAGAGGGGGAGAGGAGCGGGGGATGGGGAGGGAAAGGAGAGGGTAAGAGGGGTGGACTGGTCCTCTAGATACCACAGTGAGACCGCCATCATCTCGCTTATTTAGAGCTGATTTAAATTCGATAGGTGAATGAATTAATGAATTAATAAATGGATGAACTTAGACAAATAGATAAATGAATAAGTAAATAAAAACAAAGCACTCATGCTGAAAAATCAGAGTCACAAAGACTAATGTTGTTTACACACGAGGTGTAATTTCGATTGCGCTAATAAAATTGCTACTGAAGTCTGTGCAGGCAATACGCCAACGTGCAGTGGGCATGATGTTTTAAACACGAGTCGTCATTATTTTGCTTGACGCAAATACTGGCGCAGGTTTTCGTCAGACGTCCGGGCAAAAGACGCATCGTGTACATTATACATCATGCCCATTGCACACGAGGCGCCAATACCTGATGCCTCGTGTATGAGGTCGGGACGTGGTCGGGACCATACCCGCTAGCTAGATATCATTATCTTTCTCAACTCTGTATAATACTTTTTCTACACAAATCGCTTGTAAGATATCACATTTATACTATAATTTTAAACATTCAGTGTAAATTTTGCTGGTTCTGTGAAAATTTATATCCACCATTATCCGAATTCAAGAATATTTATCCATTATTCCTCTTCGATTAGATTATTGGGGGTAATTTGGACGGTACATGGAATTTTCGATCTTATAATAAACATGTTAAGCGATACCATTGTTAGTGTTGAAATTTTGTTACAAATATAATATTATAGACATACATGTACAGAAGCAGAGAATCTGTCGCGAAATAACATATTTTGATTTATTTACACGGAAATAGCTGCCAGATATTGCATCAAATTCTATTTTATTCCTTTGACGCACATTGATTAATGTGAAAAATATGTTAACCCATATGTTATAGCCGCTAATATCATCATGATAATCAACACATTCTCTCGGCGTGCGTTGATGTGGAAATTGGGAAATTTGCTTCTGAGCCTAACTTAATTATCACGTTATTGAGTGCACTTTGTTGATTTTTATACAATGCCAAAAAGTGCAGAACAGTATACTAGTGACGTCATTTTCAGCAGGGACGTTGTTAGCGGGGGAGAGGTGATATCGTAACCCCCCCCCCCCTTCTCATCATGAACATTTTTGGTTTGTATAGGGCTGTTGGCCAATGACAAAACTTGATGCTCATCTTTTTTTCCTATAGGTGGGGAAAAATGAGGGGATCACTACCTATTTATACCTTTTCGTCAAAGTTTTCAAATTTGGAGGGCGCTCTTTTATCACTTGTGTGCATGCGTAAGTGCAGTTGAAAATTTACTGAGGAAGACAGGAGAGGATGAAAGGGAGTTGTGGAGGAGCAGGAGGAGGAGGAGGGGGAGGAGGAGGAGGAGAAGGTGGAGGAGGGAGGAGGCAGGTTTGTTTCAACACACCCTCGAAATTTCCCATGTTATGTTTCATTGGTAACATATAAAAGTTCATCCACATCTCTTCTTCGAATTTTGATGAGTAACTGTAATTTTATTAGTAATATCGTCAGTTCTCATTTCGATAATTATATTTAGTCATTTAGAAATTCGAATCAGCTTGATATAAATGAGTAACCCTGCAGTGTTTCAATGATTGCGGATTGTTCAATTAATTTGCAATTGTAGTCAATAAAGGCCGAATATCCGGTTTATTTGCAAACAGTACTTGGAATATTTGAAAAAATTGATAAAAGTAGTATATTTTCAGTACACATCAGCTTAATATACCTTACAAAATATTGCGTTGATCCCGATATAGATAAAGTGACTTCCCACTGTACCGAACGCTGGAATTATTTTTAGAATGAACACTGTCTTGAAAAATGATTCTTTAGCTAACAAACCTAAATAGCACAATTTCGGTATCGGTATAACTTCCTTGATCGTCCTTCTTTTCTTTTCTTCTTCTTCTTCTTCTTCTTCTTCTTCTTCTTCTTCTTCTATAACAATTAAAACATTACAATTGTAAAGATAATTTTGTTCAAAATATCAACTCTTGAAGTGGATTGGACACCGATTACTTTTTTTAAAGAATATTTCTTTTTCACAGTTCTTGGTGGGATCGAAGTTACAGTATGTTTATAGACGAAATTTGAGTATAATTTTTTATTCAAATGTCGACTTCCTCACTGTCGGAAAATCGCAATAAACTGAAGCTCCTTTCTTCTAGTTTGAGGAATAATGGAAAATCTGCCAACAAATTTGAAGAGCAGACGATATATTTTTAGAATTTGAGGGCAAATGTGAAACTTGGAGGGCGCTCTTTAAGTTACAGAGCAATCTATATAGTACAATGGTTAAACGTGGCGTTATTTTCTTGTTTATGCGACTGCCCAACAAAGCAGTATTCGCCATATTGTACCCAACTCGATCAAATCGGGTTGGCCAAAATCTCTTAAGCAATCGCACTGACTTGCTTGCTTGTTGGACAATTTCCAGCATATTTGTTGGCCCAAACAAATTGGTTAAAGCCCCCCCACCCCCTCCCCCCATTCAAAATGGCCTAATGACGCTTCGCATCATCGGTTACATGGATAACATATAAAGTTCACCCCATCAAGTCATACAAAACATACTAAAATCTTAGTTTCACTTCCTCAAATGGTGTAGGTAACTGTAATTTATTAGTAATATCGACAGTTTTAATAAAGATAATTTACCTTGACACACAAAAGTAATCATGCAGCGTTTCAATGATTGCGGGATTTCCCCTTTAATTGTAACTATCGTCATCATAGATTGAATATCCTGTTAGTTTTGCTAATATTACTTTGGAACTGGTCAGCCCAATAATGGTCAATACTCAATAGTATGAAATGGCTTGACAGAGGATCCTTTAGCTTACCTAAATAGCACAGTTTCCACAAACTTAACTTCTTCGATTGTTTTGTTTCGTTTTCTGTTCTTCTTCTTGTTCTTCTCCTTTTGTGTCTAAAAATACATCTTTTTTAAATATAATCTCACGGTTTTTGGATGTGTGCTATGTGTTTCCGATGATGATCATCTACTATGACCGTTATTTATCGATATCCGATCGTTCCAAATAGGTTACAAACCCTATGGTCATCACTCATGAAAACTAAAGAAGATATATCGGTAGTTTGAGTAGTCCGATTCGTTTTCTAGAGACGGATAACCTTCAGAAACGGTGTTGCAGTGAAGCCTTGAATAAACTTCTCCATATATCTTTGTCCAATATGATACCAACATAACTCTTACAATTGTCTCTATCTACATTACAAACAAGTCTCGTCTTAACGACTAAGCAACTATGATTTTACTTCACGAGATTATTTGTTAACATTAATTCACATTGCTTGTATAATAAGTTTGTTTGATCGTGATGTTTAGCTAGTTGAATCACATAGAAAGAATCGAACCTTGAACATTTATATGTTTGTTCAGTGGCGAATGTGTTGTAGACTTACTTTGGAGAAACTGAATGAGTAAGAAGATAAGCTCTACAGGTTTATAAGTCTATCGACATCTGAAAAACTGAATACTGAGATTCAGTACCTATCTGTTACGTTTTGACTTCGAAAGCATCGAACATTTAAAGAGGTGAGCTTGGTTGTTTTTTCCAAACGTGCTTTTGATTTTGATTTTGATTTCTTTTTAAAAGATACTCTTTAGGGTGCTACAAATTCACTAGCTTCCATTTATTCGATATTCACAGGTAAGTGGGTGTGTCCTTTGCCCACCAAATGGAAAAGTCCCTATAGTAGGCATAACCAATGTGGCCTGTGTTTTCTCTGTTGCTAATATCTATTTTTAGAAACAGGATAAGAAAATAGTCTTCTGTTTTGAAAATGCTTCACATAAAAAACCCGATATTTTCAACTATGATTTTATAAAAATGAATGAAAAAAAAAGGTAAATGTTATTAACGTTAAATATTAAGTATAAACTAAAAAAAAAACACTGTTTTACAAACTTACCTTAATAAGTATTTAGCGCAATTTTGTAATATACGTATACTTGTGTCATGAAATAGACAGTTGGGCGAATTGTACTTCAAGTAAAGTGTTCAATTCAGTACAAAGTGACGCTCATCATTACTCTCGAAAAAAAAGTAACATGCTTAGCGCTTCATTTTAATGTAATAAAACGTCAAGACGTTCCTTATGCCGACTTAAAATCGCGTATGTAAGACTATAACTAGAATTAGAGATGGGTTATAGGATTGTGATTGAGGTTGAGTCAGGGATAGGATTAGTGTTAGGGTTATGATTAGGGTCAGTGTGTGATTTAGCAATTCGAAGTGAGGCCAGATGACATCTGGATATGCACCTATTCAAAATCAGGTGATTTCCGGTCTTTTCCTTTTAAACTTCTATTTAAACTCTTGAATATATCGATAAATTTGCATATTACTCCTTCCAATTTCATTTCCTTTCTCAATTTTATATTCTCGTAATCATTTTGCAATAAAAGTTGTCTTCATTCACATTGCTTTTCCCCTTCTTCTTTTTCTTCTTCGTCTTCTTCTTCTGCATTACCTTAATTTTCTCTTTCCCCTTCGCAATTAAACACACTTCTTTTAGGCACTTCTCTATTACTAAATAATAAATTATCCTAATTCTGTCATTAGTGATAGAACTATCAATTCAATTTTGCCAGTGATTAACTAGAATTTAAGTCAACATAATACCTCAAAAACAAGAGGGTACATTTTTGCTTAGCAATGGCGATATTTGTTATAAGCATACCTACCTATACATTTACATCGATAGTTTAAATTGTCTTTTTCGTTTTTTCATTTAGATTTTGTTTTTCTAATGAAGTAAACATTATATTCACTCGATTCTTGCTTTATACATTATGTTATGGCCGTGTCTATGTATAATTTAATTTTTACCTAGATAGATATAGGAATTTTAAGTACAGCGCATGTATAAATTAGTTCTGTTTCTTTTTGCTTCCAACAGGTACACACTTCATCATCGAAATGACATCCCTCATCCTAGCAGACGGCAATCCAATGAAGATCGACCGAACAACCCACCTATCAACCATCTCCAGCGTATTCTTGGACCGCCCATTCACGGTTGACGCCCAGCAGCAGAGCGATGAAGCCCCGCCCCCGTTTACCCCCATGCCATTCATTAATGTGATCAAGAAGACCCCCTCTCCGAGAAAGATAGCGTCTCATTTTCCCTTCCAGCTTCTCCCACCAAACATCGAGAAGAGAGCCCGGGTAGGTGTTATACAGTGCTTAACGCAGTGGCATGGCTAACAGGGGAGGGGGTACATGCGGCACGTAGCCCCCTATCTATCGACGGAGGAAAAAAAAAGAGGAAAATAAAGGAAAGAGGGAAAGAACATACGGGGAAAATGTGAAAAGAAGATGAATGAGCCCCCTCTCATACCTCCCCTTGATCGAGTGCCTGAATATACCTGGGTGCGGATAGTTGGTTAGATACATGGATACATAGATACATAATGCATATGCCTATATAGAGATAAATAGATAGATAGTTATAACAGACGTAGAAATAGATAGACATATGGCTCCGAATAGTCTCATTGGACAACGCCCCCTATCGTCAGAGTCCAGCAGCCTAACATGTTAGCATATGGACTTTTATCCCCAAAATCGTTAAAAATTTATTTTTTGTTTAAACGAAAAGCACAATCCACCCCGACGTACTTTGACACCAGCTCTTTCATTGGAACCCTCATGTCCCATTGACTTTTGAAAGTTTACCCACCGTAATTTGGTCAAAATAGGTCGCCAGCTCGCCATTGCCTATATAACACATGTGCAACAGGTCGAACTTTGGACGCAATTTGCCACTCGATTGTAAGGTTATAAGTCAAGCACATGAAGGATAACAAGCATGAATTATCATAGATCAGTTCTGACTGGTTCATTATGTCCATTTTAGCCTACCCCCACCGTAATTTGTCCATTTAGTATTGGCAAGCATTTTGCCGAGGTAAGCAACAACATGAATATTCATGAACGCCATGGACTATTCGATTATTTACAGAGGGGTGTAATTGTGCACCACATCAAACTCCCCTACTTTAAGTCAAGTATTTCATTGTATTATGTAGTTTGGTAGGTTTATTTTACTAACTGTTTAATTATCAGATATCAATGATTAAAGATATGGAAAAGGTTCTTGTATTATATATTTAGCAAAGCAATCTCACATACAAAATCACTATCAAGTGTCGTCTGATCCGCCGATAGTAGTAGTAGTAGTAGTAGTAGTAGTAGTTGTTGTAGTCAAGGGCGTCAATCCCGGGGGACAGGGGGCCACCCCCCTCCCCCTCCCCCCACACGATTTTTCCAAGGGGGGGGCCATCATATCAAATGTCCCCCCCCCATGTTTTGTCAGGAAAGAAGAGGGACCACCAGAGAGCAACGATTTTGTATACAAAATCCCACGTATTGGCCCCCCCCAAAAAAAAAAAAAAAAAAAAAAAAAAATAGTGCATCTTACCCTCTCCCCCCTCCCCCCCCCCCCCTCTTTTTCATTGGCTGGCTGATTCGCCGCTAAAGAATTTATTGTGTCCCTCCCATGCTCAAGCTCAGATTGACGCCCTTGGTTGTAGTAGTAGTAGTAGTAGTAGTAGTAGTAAAAGTAGTAGTAGTAGTAGTAGTATGAGAAGAAGAGGAAAAAACGAAGAATTAAAAGAAGAAAAAGAAGAAGAAGAAGAAGAGGAAGAAGAAGAAGAAGAAATGAAAAAAAAGAAGAAGAAGAAGAAAAAGAAGAAGATAAAAGGTAAGAAGAAGTAGTCCTAGTGGTAGAAGAAGAAGAAGAAGAAGAAGAAGAAGAAGTGTCGTGGTTTGTGTAGGATGATGTTAATTGACCATAACGGACATTTCCACATTATCACAAATGACTTAGTCTATTTTTCCCCGTATTTTTCTTTCTTTAAACTTGCATAATTTTCCAGGTGTGATCGGGTCATGGAAAGAAAGCTTTACTGTGGCCCAGAACGAAGCATTCGACAAATGGTACCAGGACAAATTTGCCGGTTGCGATTTGGAGTTCCAGTTTGAATAATTTAGATTAAAAAACAAGATCGCAATAACTTTCAATAAATCAACTTAAGGGCGATTTCAATACGTTATTGTGCATCAAGTTTTTTTCGCATTACCTAATGCGTCATGATAAAGTTCATATACTTAATAAATGATGGGCAAGGCTGTTTAGATAGCCTTAGGTTGATTTTTCGAAAGATTTTGCGATCATGTTAAAACTTATTTTTAAATGATTAGAAAAATTAAATTTAATTCAGTTTTAAGAACATCAACAATGGTTGTATTCGATAGTTATGATAATGTAGTTTATTACACTGAACTATCCTCTTATTTTGTATGCTAAAAAATTTTTAAACTTGTATTCATTTACAATATTCAATTTTAATTAAAAAATCTTTCTTCGAGATGATAACATCTTCAATTATCTATTTCATGACGATCCTATTTATGAAAAAAACTATATCCATGAATTTATGAAAGATGTTAAACTATATAATAATAATAATAACGGATTCTTATAAAGTGCTTTACCAGGTACAAGTAATCAAAACACATGCAGTTACCCCAGTGACTGGGTTCAATCACTATATTGCACATTACAGTGCACTTTCTCCACTCCCTGGGGAACATTCCAGCTAGTCCCCTTTTTACGGGCACACATGCACGTGCTAATCTAACGGCAAAGATGTTCTCATCCTACCGGGTACCCATTGACACCTGGGTGGAGAGAAGCAATGTAGATACTATGCCTTGCTCAAGGACATAAGTGCCGTGCCGGGTCTCGAACCCATGCCCTTTGCATTCCCATGTAAGTGATTAAACCACTCAAGTACGACACCTCTATAATTAATATACATTGAAGTTAATCATATTCATGTTTTATCATCATTTTTAGCATGTACATTTTTCATTGTATGGTTTTTAATCGATGTTGTAAATTATTTGTAATTTAGCTAACGTGTGTGAAATCTATGAAACATAGTTGAATATGATTTATAATAAAAGTTTTAGTGCAACTGAACCTGTCATAGTGTGTTTGATAACAGTATTATTATCATAATTATTAATCATTATTAATTGGTCAATGTCTTTTATCTCTTCTCATATTCGGGAGCAGGTCAAAATTAACGAAATTTAATATATACTTACACCGATTGAATTGTTGTTCAATTTTAATCACAGAAATTAATTCGAGGAGAAATAGGGGGAAAGGGAGAGAGAGAGAGAGAGAGAGAGAGTTATTATACTTACTTACAAGCATACACATGTTTTCTTAGCAATCGAGTTATATGAAATACAAAAAGTTGGACTAGTAAATTCTGTGATATTAATGTAAATATGTGTAATAGCCCGAGTTCGTTTTTTGGGTGATGTTCGACCCATTTTCAGAAGGAAATTAACGTTTTCAACGAAAACCAAAAAGGAGAATACTGATTTATTTTTTTCTCTCTCAAAATTTATACGAATGTGTAGGTTTGGTTTTCGGCATCTGTATAAATTAAACTTAGAAATTTGACATTGAAATGGGTAAATATGAGATAAGGTTGATCATCTAGCATATAAATAGTGGTGTGTACTGCAAGGTTCTGGAATCATCAAAATGATAAGGAATTTGGCCCAGTCTTGGTAAAGTTACAAGCACTGTACACAGAAAGATGCAGTGGCGGATCCAGGCCCCCCCCCCTTGGGGAAAAAAAGAAGGAAAAAAAAAGGAAAAAAAGGGGAAAGATTTTTTTTTTTTTAAGGCTGACCCCTGAATGCTTATCTGACCGTAATTTATTGCCTTAATCCCCTGAGTTTCCGGGAGCGGACAAGGTATCAAAATATGTTCATCTGAACGCAGACGCGTAGCCATGGGGGGCGGTGGGCCCCCCCCCCCCGAAAAAAAAAAACACCGGCCAAAAAAAAAAGAGAGGAGAGAAAAAGATGAGGACGTAGGAAGAAAAAGGAGCAGACAAAAAACATTTGTGAAATTCAGACAAGGATTAAGAGTCGAGAACGGTACAACGAATCGTCTTCTTTCTTTAATAATTTTAATGAAACGTCAAAGCTTCCGCGCTTCGCGCAGGAGGGGGGAGGACTGAATTTAGACAAGGATTAAGAGTCGAGAATGGTAATACGAATCGTCTTATTTCTCTAATAATTTAATAAAACGTCAAAGCTTCCGCGCTTCGCGCAGGGAGGGGGGTGGGACTGAATTCATACAAGGATTAGGAGTCGAGAATGGTAATACGAATCGTCTTTCTCTAATGATTTAATGAAACGTAAGAGCTTCCGCGCTCTGCGCGGGAGGGGGGAACTGAATTCAAACGAGGATTAAGAGTCGAAAACAGTACAACAAATCGGTTTCTTTCTCTAATGATTTAATGAAACGTAACAGATTCGGCGCTTCGCGCGGGAGGGGGGGGGGGTAAACTGAATTCAGACGAGGATTATTTTCGAGTACGGTACAACGAATCGTCTTCTTTCTCTGATAATTTAATGAAACGTCAAAGCTTCGGCGCTTTGCGGAAGAGGGAGGGGAAATCGCCCCTCCCTGCCCTGTTTTTTTTTTTAACAATACTTTAAAAATTTACGCAAAACGTTTTTTGAATATAAAGCTAAAATCTGATCGAACGTTGCCTGCCCCAGATATCGATTTGCACAATCATGGATTGTATGTACTAATTCCAATCATGTTTTCACTCCGAATTATCGGTCGGCACGATTTTCAAATTTTCAGGAGCAAAACAATAAATAAATTAGCTCTCACTATACCCCCCCCCAACCAACCCCAACCCCACCCCTTCCGCCCCCCCCCCCCCCCACTATGCGAATTATCGGCCGGCTGTTTCGCCGTTAAATATCTTCTCACGAATTGGGGCCCCTCCCCTGCCGCCGGCTGGATCCGCCCCTGGAAAGATGTATATGGGACTACGCGATATCTATCCAGTCCGGATAACACTTTACCAAATATATCAATTAGTAGGCGGTTTCCCGGCAAAATCTGTATCATCACGTATTAGTCAAAACATATTTCACATGACTGGTAATAAGAGCTTCCATTTCATTTTTGAGAGGGGGGCGTTTCAAAAACTGGTCTATAACCTTTAAAAACGTGACGAGACATACACGCATGTCTTATCATTTTCTTTTATTTTAATATGATTGTTTCATCACAAACAAGGAAGTAATACTACTGAGCAATGCGAAATTGCCAATGAAACTCTTTGAGATTATTTCGTGACAAGTCACATTGTGAGATTGCTGTTGTGACAATTTGGAGTGACTTTGTGACGGAATCCCATATCGTGTCACAAGGCGCCCCATACTATCATAGCTTGTAAGTATAAAGTTATTTTTGTTACTACACTGTACATCGAGTAATTTGAGATAAAATGATATTCTTATAGAGAACAAACAATGCAAACTGAACTCTGAACTGTTGATTCAAACTATTCCATGTTTATTCTATAGTTCATAGTATACGTACGAATCAAAGAATCTAGTTGACTCATTCGAATAACACCAGGTCAAGTAGCTCTTTGTTTGTGCATTTATGTACGTCGGAGATGTCATGTGAACTGGGAAGAAACGCTCGATCATTCCACCTCCGTCACTGACACAGTTCATCTTCCACAGTAAGTATGCCAATTTTTACTTTTTATGTCGGGTAATTTTGTTTAAATGGTATATAAAGTTATGACATATACCATTGAGATAAGGCTGATCCGTTCAAAACATGAAACAAAGATTATCGTAAACTCTTATCTATTATTTCTTTTGAAAGTTCGTATTTTTTTTATCTAGGCCTCAAACAATTTTTTTATCTCCATGTAAAGAAATATGCACCGGGTCTATCACCGGATCTTTACGTAGAGGAGTGGAAATACACTCTTACAGGAGTCATATTTCCACATGTCATAATCTTACCTTCAATAAAGTTCAAATTTCAGATTTGTTCTATTGACAATAATGTAACTTAACTATTGCACTTTGTATAATACTGTTTCCAGATGTACTTATATCCTCCATTTCATTATATTGTTTGTTTTTTGTATTCATTCGAGCATGTGTAATAAATAAATCCAAATTCAGATATTACGGATCACTTCGTTTCGGAGTGGAATCCACCCCATGTAGTGGTTTTAAATACTCGTTTCGGAGTGGAATCCACCCCATGTAGTGGTTTTAAATACTCGTTTGAGTGTGAATTCCACTCCGTATTGATGTAATCCCTAATAAGTCTCCTAAAATGGATTTCTACTTTTATAGTATATTTTATAATAATATTGGAGGGGACTTTGTACGAGTCGTATTCATGTACAGTACCAAGATTTGAAAGAGCTCCATTAAATCTTGCTAATAACGAGGGTGCCGAGCTTGGATTCGAACCCTTAACGAAATCAAATAAATCAAATAAATCAATTTAAATCAAAGCGAATCAGATATCTCCATTTGAGATGGCCGACGTAAAGACAGTGAAGGATGGAGGGGAACCATTCATCGGTATTATGGGTAGCTTCGTGCACGATGGCGTCACGTTTCCTGACGTCGTCCTCAGAGAAAGCCTTGATGAACTGAAGACACTCGACGTCAGACCCGATGACGTGTGGGTCTGCACGTATCCCAAGGCGGGTAAGCATTATCGATTCTTAACAACTTCATCTCTTATTTTTCTTCTTCTATTTTTTTCTTTCTGGGGGGGGGGGGGAATCTTAATCTTTCAGTTAGATTTGTTGTTTTTCGCCCTTTTTTTGAAGCAGAACAAAAAAAACGCTATTTATATGCCCAAATAAAAAATAACGATGCGACCACACACTGTAAAAAAATAATAGTCGAAATAACTCAATAAAATTGAGGAAAAGAATTGCCTTATTTTTATTAAGTAAATATTACCTACGGCATCTTAAGTAGAATTAACTTATTTTGCTTAACAAATTTTTACTCAGTTAAATCGAGTTACATTAACGTAAATAATTTAAGTATTGTAATCATTTTAGATAATTAAAAAAAAGCTATGATAGGATTACATATTGCACGATTTGGTACCCATCTAATCTAACAAGTAACATCCACTAATCATTCATTACTTCTATTTAAGATTTAACCGTATATATATATCTACCACCATCACAAACTATTACATACGCTTCAATTCGACACATATTGAAAGGCTCCAAATTTTATATATACTTGATCGTAGCATCTTAAAAGGAAAATTGGTTGACAATTTCCTGAAATATCAAGTTTTTATTTGTTTTGAACTGGGTAACAATTAAAAATTGTCTTTTCTTTGCTTAGCCATGTTAAATGAATTAGTAAATGTTTTAAAGTCCTTAAATTTTCATTCAACCACAAAAAAAAATTGTTTTATTTAAAAAAGAGTTTAATTTGGTCTTAATCAATATTCATAAATTATGTAAATATTTCTATTACGCACTGCATCGGTCCTTACTTTAAAAAGATAAGAATAATCAACATAAATTGTTTGAGTAATACGTATAATTTCAGATTTTGAGTTAAAATTACTAAATTAATACAAGCTGAAATAACTTAAAGTTCTTATGTATTTGATTTTACTTAAATATTCCACGTATGTTCTACTAAATTGAAAGTTTGAGTTAGCAAGACTTAAATTTAGTGCGTAAGTGGCAAAACTAATGTTTTCAAGTAAATTCTACATGGAAAAAATACGTAAAAATTACCAATGAACAAATTCTTTTTTACAGTGCACATAACATGCAGGTGATCCAGTGGCGTAACCAGGATTCTCTTCCGCTACATACTTGGCAAGCAAAAAATGGAGGGAAAATGTAAAAAAATAGTACAAAAAACTTCTAATAGATTTTCTCAAAAATTTTGCTGCGGAAACTGAAATTTTTCAAATGCCACAAGCGAAAAATCAAAATTTAAGAAAGTACAAAACAAAGGCAGAGTATTTTACCGACTAGCACTGCTGTCATGTATCTCGATTGCGCCATCAATCATACAGTAAACTTTTTAAAGATATCAAATATGGACGTTTTTTTTTTTTTTTTTTTCCCCGAAAATCATCATAAAAACACAATACAACAAAATCAAAGACTTTTATAACAATAATATAATGTGTGCTTTGTTTCTTTCGATCTTGTGTCCCCCTCCCCCTCGAAGAAAATCTTGTATCTGTGATAGCATTGTGGCATCCTATTGTGAAGAATGACTTTTCATGACTTGAAACAAAATCCGAATGCTTGAAGTATGAATGAAGAAATTATAAGAATAATTGAGTAAACACGATCGCCAACACTTTAAAACAAATCAACTCGATTACAATTGTAATTGCTTACTAGCCAATAGAAACCATGGTCAGATTACGCAATATATCATCGTCATGTTTGCATATTTCAAAAGGGGAATGACGATATACTATTGAAATTGCCTCAATTAGGATTTTTCGAAAGTCTTTGCCATGTTGTTATGGGGATACTATTTATACCTATAATGATTTCTTAGTGAATTAAAAAGTTAAAGCCAAAGATAAGCAGTTGTTTTATTATTATTTCGAAGGCACCCATTTCGCTATGGAGATCGTTGCACTCATCCTCGGTGATGGCAACCCCCACAAGATTAACCGACTCACCGGTATGAGTACCGTAGCAATGCCTGTCTTCGAACGACCTCTTTTCCAGCCTCCTCCACCCGATGGTCAACCTCAAGGTCAACCTCTAGATCATCTTCGTAACCAACCGCCGATACTTGACATGATTAAGAAAGCACCGTCCCCTCGTCTCATCATCAGCCATCTTCCTTTTCAAAGTCTACCACCAGAGATTGAGAAGAGAGCAAAAGTAAGAAGCGATGTCCGTTAATTGCACAGAATTGTTGTTTGATGACGTAGGGCGCGGTCTTCTGTAGAATGAAATCATGCTTCTTTTGCTTTTTTTTCCCTGTCCTCATGTAAGGCCAGCTGTCCTATGCAAGTGCAGCTGAATATGGGCTATCCAGTCGTCCGTTTCATTTTTGTGTGTTTATTTCGTTGTACATTCTTTCGTTCTTAATTTTGTTGTTGTTCAATTTAATGCCATATGATTTTTTTTCGTTTGCTTATGTTAAATTTGTTATGATGTATATGTTTATGAATTTCATTTTATTGTATATTATTTTTATATGACGGAAATAAAAACAAACAAACAAACAACCCCGCCTCTAGTGCTTCAACGACCAGGGACTTATCCACTGGAACTCGACACCTCCACGATGACGATGACGGCAACGACGACGATGATTTAGATGACGGTGATAGTGATGATACTTCTAACCAAAAGTACAATAATGTTTGTTTGTCAAAAGGTGTTGTACGTGGCACGTAATCCCAAGGACTTGGCGACTTCAACGATGAAATTCATCGAGAAAACCATGCCTATACCGGGGGGCTTCCCCCAAATCCTGGATGACTTGATGAATGGTGGTAAGTTACTCCCCTCCCCCCGTTGCGTATACGAGGTGTCAATTCGTTTGCTTTATTATCTCGGTCAATCAACCCTATGGATCGTGGCAATTAGTGTAATGGCCATTACTTCAAAGCAAAGCTTGCACTATTCTTTCATTTTTAATTCACTTTGTGTAATTGTGTACAATATATTGCTCTCATAGTATGGCGCATCAGTTAACAGGCCAGTCATTTTCTCTTTAAAAAAGGAATTTCTGCTCGGTCAATGCGACGTGGAACGTAAGTTATGAAACCACGCTAACTAAGATATTGGAAAGAAAATACCCTTTGATTGACTTCCAAGTTTTCAAGCCAGCCCTTTTCATTTCTTCTTTTCTTTCCCCAACTAGCAATAGTATCCCTCCCCGATTCGAAAACACCATATCCGGCCCCAACATGTTTGTCCCCATCCCCCCCCCCGATCTTTTTCTCACTTGAAGCTAAGGTCTAAATACCATATTGTGAAATACAATAGTCATTATTCATGAATTTAGAAAAACAGCATTGCTTCTCCTGTGAGTTTTATTTTTCCTTCTTTGCAAGTCACTCTTTTCTCTTCCTGCCAATGTCATATTAAGATTCATACATAAGCTGTGGCACACCTGTTCTTAATTGGATTTCACACGTTTCCTACTGGTGTAGGTCTTTTATACTTCGTCAAACATTATCAATTGCACATTCATAAGCATGAAAATGTATATCTGAAAAGACGTTATATAAACCAATAAATCAGTCTAAATCAAACCAAATCTAATCAAATGTAATATATATTCTCTTTCCTATATCCATAGATAACTATTGTGGATGGTTTAATCACGTGATGGAATACTGGAATAGGCGAGATGAAAAGAATGTTCTTTTCTTGAAGTACGAGGACATGGTCATGGTAAACTATTTGTTTTAAACAAGGAAGGAACCAAGTAGAAATATGTGTTCATAAATGGAATAAACGACAAGAAATCACTGTATACGACGCGAAAGTATTTTGAGATTTATAACTTTAACATTTTTTGTTGTACGCACCTGACATTTTTACCTCCGACATTTTTACCACTGACATTTTTTCCTCTTACATTTTTTCCTCTGACATTTTTACCTGGCACCCAGTAGCCTACGTCTCGACATGTGTGATAAAATGCTGAGATATTATGACGGCACCAATTTCTACCCCTAATTTTTTTTTTGTACCTGACATTTTTTTGGTGTCTCTGACATTTTTACTTCTGACATTTTTACCTCTGACATTTTACCTCTCACATTATACCTCTCATATTTTTCCTCTGACATTTTTACCTCTGACATTTTTACCTCTGACATTTTTACCTCTGACACTTTTACCTCTGACATTTTTACCTCTGACATTTTTTCCTCTGATATTTTTACCTCTGACATTTTTATCTCTGACATTTTTACCTGGCACCGTAGTATTAGTATGACTCCATGCAATCAAATATCATTCCAGAAAGGATCTGCTTATTTTTTGAAAGATAAATAACCAGAGCGGAGATTGCCGCTAAATATTTTAAAAAAATCACCTCCTATATGTCTCAGATTATGCAAAAAAACATGTTCCATTTACTTGTAATTCCTTCATCAAAGTATCTCTTTATCCAAGTAAATTTCATTGCACGGTTAAAAAATAATAGATGGGGCATTTTAAGTCCTCCTTCTTTATATTCACTGTAAAGCAAAGAGCGTATAATGTTATCCTTCCTATTACTCCATACAAATTGAAAGAGAACTTTCTGAAGTTCTGAAAAGAATGATAAAGGGGGATCAGGAAGAATACAAAGTAAATAAATCAATTTTGGTATAACAAGAGAATTAATAATAATAATGTCGACCTTTTGCTGTCCAGTGTAATTAATACTTCGTTGCCATGAGTTACACACATACAATTCATTTGGAATGCCAGCTGCGTTCGACAAAGGTATCATTGTGTGTTTTCCGAATTAATTGCTAATGAAGCTCTGATAATTTTTCTTTCATTTATCTCAAGGATCTCCGCGGTTGTGTAAAGAAGGTTGCTGAGTTGCTTGAACATCCTCTAACCGACGACGTTTTCGAGAAGGTGGTGGCGGGAAGTGAATTCAAGGGAATGAAGAAAACTTATGACACTCTCGAGAAATCGACTGAGAAAGGCATCTTTTTGACTAGTGCTGGCGGTCAGAAGGAGATGCCTTTCATGCAAACAGGTACATAGAAAGAAAAACTCTTTTTAAAGCGTATTCATTTGCAGATTTCTCGTCTCGAAACAGATATTTTTCTTCTTCTTCTTCTGCTTCTTCGGTACGTGTCGACAGACTTGCTAGTCAATGTAGAGACGCAAATGAGGGTCACGTGATCATCTTTATTTGAAATATTTTAACATTTTGGTTTTAAAAGTGTCAGGGAATTCAATACTGATGATGCTGTCAGGTAGTCTATTCCAGTCTTTACATGTACGTGGGAAAAACTCGAAGGCATCTCTCCTGCAGTAGGTCTACTCCATTATTGTTGACGCATTTCTTTGTATATATTTTTCGAGATGTGCGAACAGTACAAAGATATCTGAACATGATGCATGTAGAAAATACCTGCCATAGGGTATTTCAATTGCCCTTGAGTTGATTGTGATCGTATTTGTATGTACAAGTATCTCCATTCGACAAGTCTTTTCAGAAGCCATTTTATTCACACCTTTATCACATTTTCTCTTGAGCACTTCATATAAACGGTAAACAATATGTGATGAAAGACATCATCTAAATTATATATATTGTAATACATCTCTTGATAAATATATCTTGCCTAGACACTACGGGAAGATGAAAGAAACATGCATGTCTATCTCAAATTTGATATTTTCTGTTGTGTTTAAACTAAACTTAGAGGTAAAGACTGAGAGGACTGCAAGCCCCCTCCCCTTCCATGATTTGACATCCGTTTCTATAATTTACGTTATGGTTGCATATTTGTATTTCCCATTCTGCTATTTTTATTCTTTCCATTTTGAACAGGCAAGATTGGTACATGGAAGACTAAGTTTACGGTAGCTCAGAGTGAGATGGTTGACGCTTGGTACCAAGAAAAGTTTGCAGGACAAGATCTCCAGTTCCAGTTTGAGTAACCAGCGTTAAAAATTGAAAAATCCGAAAGAGACTATTTTTTAACAAAACAATTGTCTCCTCGCCCTCAGTCAAAGTGGTTTAGCAGCACCCTTCAATGGTAAAGCAGAATACAAAAATGAGACACAAGACGATTAAATTTTGAAATAAATCGAACCTATCATAACTAAATCAAGGGCCAATATCAGCTATAATAAGGAGTTTAAATTAATTTTCAACATTCATAATTATTATTGTTGACCAATGTACTATTATAGGCATTACTCATCAAAAATACATTGATATTTAATGAGTTTACTAATAATCTATTTGAAATGTGTTTATTGATATCTTCATAACCTTAAAGGTATTTTCGTTGTACTGCCCCCTCTCAAGGTTAAGATATTAATTTAGCTATGAAACAATGTTTCTTGACTAAAATCGACCAATTGGCTATTACCGTTTGGAAATTATATATCACAACTACATATTCTGACATTTTCATGGTCGCAGCTACCATTGTATGGCCAAAGGTACTATTTGAAAATTATCGAATTTACCGGGAACATCCTACCGGGTACCCATTGACACCTGGTTGGAGAGGAGCAATGTAGATAAAAATGCCTTGCACAAGGGACCCAAATGCCGGGCCAGGGCTCAAACCCATGACCTTTGCATTTTGTTTAAACCACTCGAATAGTTGTTGTTGGTAATAGTTTAATTGCGTTCATTCAGTATTGAATATTTACGCCATATCTTCAGTTTTATCAGAAAATCAGTTATCCATAAAGAAAACCGAAATAAAAATTTGTAATGATATAATTAATTAACCAGTATCACAATTTATTAAGAGAAACAGGCTTCTCGGCTACTCGGCATGCGTGCGCAGTGATCTTTTTACTTAATTTTGTAACGCACGATGCCTAGACCACGGTGACCATTGCACTCGAATACGACACCTCTATAATTAATATACATTGAAGTTAATCATATTCATGTTATATATTTATCATCATTTTTTAGCATGTACATTTTCATTGTATGTTTTTTAATCGATGTTGTAAATTATTTGTAATTTAGCCAACGGAATGGCTGTGAGGATAAAACCTTCAATTGAAGTGTGTGAAATCTATGGTATGATTTATAATAAAAATGTTATGATTATTAATTATTATTAATTGGTCAATGTCTCTTCTCATACAAGGGAGCAGGTCAAAGTGAACGAAATGTAATACTTGCACCGATTGAATTGTTGTTCAATTTTAATCACAGAAATTAAGGCGAACAGAAATAGGGACAAAAAGGAGAGAGAGAGAGAGAGAGGGAGAGGGAGAGAGAGAGAGAGAGAGGGAGAGAATGAGAGAGAGAGAGATAGAGAGAGAGAGAGACAGAGAGAGAGAGAGAGAGAGAGACAGAGAGAGTTAGTATACTTACTTACAAGCATACACATGTCTTCTTAGCAATCGAGTAATATAAAATACAAAAAGTTAGACGAGTAAATTCTGTGATATTAAAGGGACTTGGTAACATTTTAAAGATGAGAGAAAATGGTGCTAAGGTAGTGACTTCAATGCTAGATGTCCCATTTAAGGTCCAGTATAACCCATTACAAATTGGGAAAAACTGATCTGATTGATACCTTAATTCTCCCAACTATATATATATTAAAATTTAATTACATTTTAGGTGAATGTAAATCGTCACAAAGCAATGAATTGGCTCTATATACCATTCCAGACATTTAAGTGTTGAAATATTTTTAAAGTCTTTTGTCTTATTTTCATGGAAAAAAGGGTTGGGAAAATTCAAAAATGGTTGGGAGAATTAACTGTTAATCACTTTAAGAGGGCGTTGCACAGTGACGTCTTCCTAGAAATATATTAATATCTTCGTGGTTTGAGAATTTTTCAGGATTTTTTGCATGTTAGAGGATAAGTATAGTAGAAAGAAGATAATAAGTAACATTTCATACAAAAATTACGCAATTTTTTAATCAACCTTCAACAATGTTACTGAGAATGTAAATATGTGTGACAGCCAATGTTAGGTGAATGTAAATCGTCACAAAGCAATGAATTGGCTCTATATACCATTCCAGACATTTAAGTGTTGAAATATTTTTAAAGTCTTTTGTCTTATTTTCATGGAAAAAAGGGTTGGGAAAATTCAAAAATGGTTGGGAGAATTAACTGTTAATCACTTTAAGAGGGCGTTGCACAGTGACGTCTTCCTAGAAATATATTAATATCTTCGTGGTTTGAGAATTTTTCAGGATTTTTTGCATGTTAGAGGATAAGTATAGTAGAAAGAAGATAATAAGTAACATTTCATACAAAAATTACGCAATTTTTTAATCAACCTTCAACAATGTTACTGAGAATGTAAATATGTGTGACAGCCAGAGTTTGCTTTATTTATTTTTCTTTGCGATGTTCGACTCATTTTAAGAATGAAATTAATGTTTTCAACGAAAACCGAAAAGAGAGTACTGATTTTTTTTTTTCTCTCTCAAAATTTACACGAATGTGTTAAAAGTAAACTTAGAAATTTGACATTGAAATGGGTAAATATGAGATATATAAGGGGAAAGATGATATTGCAACCATACCATAGATGGAAATATTTGCTAAATGAAGCATAAATGTATGTTAAAAACGTGACGAGACATACACGCATGTCTTATCATTTTCTTTTATTTTAATATGATTGTTTCATCACAATTAAAATCAAACAAGGAAGTAATACTACTGAGCAATGCGAAATTGCCAATGAAACTTTTTGAGATTATTTCGTGACAAATCACATTGTGAGACTGCTGTTGTTACAAAATCAATTTTTTTGAGTGATTTGGTGACGAAATTACACATCGTGTCACAAGGCGCCCCATACTATCATAGCTTGTAAGTATAAAGGTATTTTTGTTACTACACTGTACATCGAGTAATTTTAGATAAAACGATATTCTTATAGAGAACAAACAATGCAAACTGAACTCTGACTGTTTATTCAAACGTTTCAATGTTTATTCTAGTTCATAAACTCACTTGTAACTCACTTGATCCAGGATTATTCAGTCTTTAGACTGTTGTTCCTATCCATGGTTTCGTTTGGTTGGGGTTTTTGTTACTACATAGTATACGTACGAATCAAAGAATCTAGTTGACTCATTCGATTAACACCAGGTCAAGTAGCTCTGTGTTTGTACGTTAACGTGGGAGATGTCATGTGAACGGGGACAAAACACTCGATCATTCCACCTCACAGACACAGTTCATCTTCCACAGTAAGTATGCCAATTTTACTTTTTATGTCGGGTAATTTTGTTTGAATGGTATATAAAGTTATGACATACATGTATACCATTGAGATAAGGCTGATCCGTTTGAAACATGAAACAAAGAAAATCGGAAACTCTTATCTATTATTTCGCTCTTGAAAGTTTGTATTTTAAATCTAGGCCTCAAACAATTTTTTTCTCCATGTAAAGAAATATGCACCGGTTCGATCACCTATTCTTTATGGCCCGGTCACACAGAGAGGACGCATGGGGAACCCACGGCCAGCGCATGGGAAATTTGCAATTTTGGCCAGTGCGTTGTTGTGCGCCCAACTTTTGTCGAAGCTACAGCGAGCTGACACCAAATGCATAGCGTGTTGCTAGCGCGCTGAGCGCATACAGACCGTACACAGAGCGCACATGATAACAACTTCCACGAATGCATAGCGTGTTGCTAGCGCGCTGGACGAATGGTCCACGCATGCACCGCGTTCTACGACGCACGGTCCGCGCATTGGAAACCGGAAAAGGCCGTATGCCTAACTTTTGTCATGATTTTGGAAAAGCTAGCGAGCTGACAAAAAATGCACAGCGTGTAGCTAGCGCGCTGTGCGTATACAGGGCGTGTGCTCCGCGTATGTCTGGCGCTGGTCTAGCGCGCTCCACGCATGTCTGGCGTGCCTTCGGCGTGTACATTCATGCGTCGAGCTCCGCGCACACTTTTGAACATGCTCAAAAAAAACCGACGAACACAGCGAATGACGACGAATGCATAGCGCTGGTCCAGCGTTGGTCCAGCGCGCTCGACGAACGAGTAACGAATGATGACGCACGCCTAGCGAACGACAACGCACTGGCCCAAATTGCAAATTTCCAATGCGCTGGCCGTGCGTCCCCCATGCGTCCCCTCTGTCTGACCGGGTCTTAACGTAGAGGAGAGGAAATACACTCTTCCAGGAGTCATATTTCCACATGTCATATAGAAATAGTCTTATCTTGAATAAGTGCAATAGTTTAGTTACATTATTGACAATAGAACAAATTTGAAATTTTGAACTTTATTGAGTTCAATAAAGTTCAAAATTTCAAATTTGTTCTATTGTCAATAACAGGCGCGGATCCAGGGGGGGGGCCGAGCGTGCCTTGGCCCCCCCCCCCCCCGCAAAAAAAAAAAAAAAAAAAAAAAAAAAGGAGAGAGAGAGAAGGAAAAGAAGGGAAAGAGGAGAGAAAGGGAAAAAAAGAAGAGGAAGAAGAAAAGAAAAGAGGGAAGGAGATCGGGGGGGAGGGAGGACTTGCCTCCCCCTCCCCCCCCCCCCCAATAAAAAAATAAAAGAGAAGGAAGGAAAGGGAAAGAAAACAGATAAAGAGGAAATAAAGGGAAGGACAAAATAGGAAGAAGAAAAGAAAAGAAGGGGGATATCAGTTGCAATTTTCCCACCAACAAGTTGTGGATCGAGGGGGGGGGGCAAAAGACCCTAGCCTCCCCCCCCCCCCCCACCCCCCCCCCCCCCTCGTCCCCGCTAAAAAAAAGAGAGAAGGAAGGAAAAGGAAAAAAGGAGAGCTAAAAGGGAACAAAAAGAGGAAGAAAAAAAGAAAAGGGAGAAAAGAAGCGGAGATCAGTTGCGGTTAATCCCGCCAACAATGTGTGGAGCGGGTTGGGGACCAAAATGACCGTGCCCCTCCCCCCCCCCCCCCAGCAAACCTAAACGAGAGATAAGTAGGGGAAGGGAAAGTGAAAGAGGAGAGAAAGGGAAAGGAAAAAAAGAGAATGAAGAAAGGTAGGGGATATCAGTTGCAATTTTCCCGCCAACAAGGTGTAGATCGGAGGTGGGGGGGGGGGGGGGGGGGCACTGGCATACTGATAGTGGAGGGGGGGGGGTCATCTGACCGTAATTAAATGCCTAAACTCCTTAACTTCCGGGGCTCTGCCCCCTGGACCCCGTCTAGGGCGCTAAGGCGGACCCCTGAATGCTAATCTGACCGTAAATTAAAACCTTAAACCCCTGAGCTTCCGGGGCGGACAAGGTATCAACATATGTTCATCTGACAGCAGGCGCGTAGCCAGGGGGGCGGTGGGGTGGTCCCCCAATAAACGCCGGCCAAAAAGAGAGGAGTGTAAAGGAAGAGGACGTAGGAAGAAAAGAGAATAGACAAAGAACATATTTGAAATTCAGACAAGGATTAAGAGTCGAGAACGGTACAACGAATCGTCTTCTTTCTCTAATGAATTAATGAAACGTCAAAGCTTCCGCGCTACGCGCGGGGGAGGGCAAGGGGAACTTAATTCAGACGAGGATAATTTTCGGGAACGGTACAACGAATCGTCTTCTTTCTATAATAATTTAATGAGACATCGAAGCTTCCGCCCTTCGCGTGGGAGGGGGAAAACTGAATTTAGACAAGGATTAAAGGTCATAACGGTACGACGAATCTTCCTCTTTCTCTAATGATTTAATGAAAAGTAAAAGCTTCCGCGCTTCGCGCGGGTGGGGGAAACTAAATTATTTTCGAGAGCGGAACAACGAATCGTCTTCATTCTCTAAAAATTTAATGAAACGTCGAAGCGGGGGGGAAACTGAATTTAGACAAGGATTAAGAGTCGAGAACGGTACAACGAATCGTCTTCTTTCTTTAATGATTTAATGAAACGTAAAAGCTTCCGCGCTTCGCGTGGGAGGGGGGAAACTGAATTTAGACAAGGATTAAAAGTCATAACGGTACAACCAATCGTCTTATTTCGCTAATGATTTAATGAAACGTAAAAGCTTTATTCAGACGAGGATTATTTTCGAGA